>JAHBCN010002003.1:143747-232182 GCA_019359885.1 Listronotus oregonensis
TCCATTCATGGATGTTGTGATAATTGACCATACTGTCTGGCCCAAAATCCGGCTTTATTAGTATAAAGAACGGTTTTATTAAAAATTTTTGGTTAATGATACTTTGATAATACTGCTTGCACAGGTTGCACATGATATGGGTATTACAGTTATTCGGATAATACTAATAGTACGTTGCTGTTGGAATAATTACCTAATCGGTTTACGACGGCCCTTGCACTGATACCAGGATTATCTTCCACAGCGCGTAAAACTACCTCGTCGAATTCAGAGGTTTTTACGGTCCTTAGCCTGCTTCTATTATTGGCAGCAGTGGCAAAACTTGCTGAAGAATTATTATTAAAATATCGTGAAAAAGAAACAAAATTTATCCTTAATGTGCGGTAAATTTTTTCAAAGGTTTTTCTATCCGGAAGTTGCCGATTGGGATATGTCTTTACATACAGGCGCCTAGCTTCGTGAAAGTTGCTAAAAGCACGCGCGTACATTACTGCCGTGCAATTAAAAAACCTAGTATGTCAGAAAGGATGAGTTTTGGGAAATCAATAAAAATTTTTTTTTTACAAAAAATTGCACAACTTCTTTATTATTTAACTTGTGAAGCTGAAACTTAAGACACAAAGTAAGGAAGTCCTAAAGCTACACAAAAATATACCCAAAGAGTCAATATTTTGTAAAACTTGTGAAAAAAAGCGTTTGAAGAACATACTAAAACAGTTATTTTGTTAAATGTATTAAGTATTTACAAATTAAAAACCTAGTATGTATTATTTTCAATTTAAAAAACAAGTAAGACGACTTACTGAGTTACAAATTAAAAGTATGGTTCTTAAATTAATTGAAATAAAACGTAAAATACATAATGAATTTACGGATCTTCATCTACCGATTTTCCAAGGTCACTTGCAACGTCTGACACCGGAAGTTGCTTCCAAAAAAGTTGTTTCTTGGGCGGCATGTGATTTATCAATTCTTTAATTATTTTTTCCTTCTTTTCCAAATTTATACCCCTAGCAGTGGATAAAGGTCCAGCCAATGGTAAGGTATTGTGTTTAAACTTAGGTTTTAAAAATTTTACTTCCTTGAAGTCCGTTTCAGCAAATTCAGACTTAAAAAAAAAAAGACCAAGATCCCTTTCTAAATTGGCATTCTTTTATATCAGCTAATAAGGGTATATTATTTTGATTTTGCTTTCTACTTGACAACCATTTTCAAAACTTAGAAAGTCTGATGCATGAAGTTCAATTACCTTAGAATTCTTACAAGAGGACTTAATTAATTGAAGAAGGTCTTCAAAGTAAGAACTTCTTTGGCTTTGTTCCATTTTTTGCCGATCGCCCCGTGTAGTGCATCAGCTTTCATAAACGAATGCCCAGACTCGAAGAACCTAAATGTTATTGTTTCAGGTCCCCAATCTTCATTTACAAATATGACACATGAACTAAACAATGTCCAATTTTTATTTTTGTCGCGCAGTTATCCCCAAAATATAATATGTTTTTTATCATCACTGATTTGCCAAAACATTATAGAATGTTAAACTACGTCCGGTCCAGTGCGACCTTTTTTGCTTCATGCCACAGCCAAAAAATGAGTGCCATTTTTTTTAAATTTGAAAAAGGTTTCGTTAAAGCATATCAATCTGCTCACAAAAAATAGTTTTTAATGGTCATCTTTGGAATTTTAAAATTTTTCATGTCTACTGCATACAAATCTATGTTATTTTCCCAATATTATTTACACCCCATGTTCGTATAATTTACGAGCCGCAGTATATCTTCTTTGCTTTTTATATTTTTGACAAATTTCCTGTTTCGGGGCAATGGTCGTTAGTGGTTTCGTTAGTTTCATTATTTTCTGTTTCTGATTCTGTTTATTTGTTTCTTTTATGTGTTTCTGTTTTAAATGCCACAACAGGGCATTCATCTTGTGATGGTTTTGAAAAACCAATATTTTCTTTCTGAAAAACTTTTCTGTATGTTTCGTAAAAATTTTGCGTTGGGTTTTTTTGTAATCATCCCAAAGCGTAGATGGTAAGACCCTGAAGGTATTTTTTTTTAGAGGCGCGGAGATAATTTGAAATTGAGATACTGCTGGGTGATAGGAATTAATATGAGTTTTAATTAAAGAGTAATTTTCTTCCGATATTTCTTTCATTACTTTTCCTCGTTTTAGTCCTCGTTTATCATTAACATCTTGAAAATGTTCATCGATATTCTTAAGATACTCGGTTATTATAAAGTCGGTTTGTGCCCCAATGTATGTAAAAACTTGTCTTACATACCTAATTTGCCCCAAATTCAATACTTGAATCTTTATTTAGACTTTCCGATGAAAAAGGCAGAAAATATTTAACCGAACATTTTTTTGTGGGACTCGCTTCTTTTCTGTAAAACTTAACATTTTCTTTTTTTAAGATACTTTCCTAAAAATAGGCGTCTTTCCCCAAAGTCAACTTATTAAAATATTCAAACGTAGCTACTCGCTTATCCTCGGAGATTCTTTCCGAGCACTTTTTCACAGGTAGATTACATGGTGATAACAATTTATTTTTAATTTTCTTTTTAGCTCCTTTACATTTTTTTTGGTTCACATTCTAATTGGAAAAAGGCTTCTGACTCATCATTTGCGTCATCATTGCTCGTGATGTGTTTTTCCGTCTCACAAAGCTTTTTGTTAATCTCTTCTTTCCTTTTCAATGTTTGTGTCTGTATCCTTAAATAATTGATTTCCATCATAGAGTGAAGCTGTGTAGCATCTACAATGTAAATAGAATTAATACGTACGTTCGTGTAATATTTAGGCCAAAAGACTTACTTGGTCTTATTTGATGGCTGACGCATTTGGTTTATCGGGTTTACTAAAGAACGCCTCCAACAGACTTTACGTTAATAGTATAACCACGACTGCTTCCATATTCCCAAGGACCTAATTTGGGATATAATTTTCCTTCTTCATGGCTTTGGCGCAGCTTGTCTATTATTGGCACGTCATAATTTTTATCAATCAATTTATTAAGGTTAAAGAAATTTGCCTTTATTTTCTTTTTCTTCAGGCACTAGTCAGGATCCAGATCGGAGTCTCTTCGGGTGTAGGTGGGTAAGGGGCATTTTTTAAAAACAGTTTCGTAAAGAATAGGCTGTGCAATATAGAGTGTAATTTTTAATTAGTGTAATTTAAGCATTTAACAACCTTTGCATAAAAAAACTTTTTTTATATTTGGATAGAATTCAATTTTCTCCAAAACTCATCTCTTTTAAAATGTGATACTTTTGTATGTTTCCACCTTTAACTTTTTCCGGGATTTTAAAAAAACCAAAATCAAAAGAAATTCGGTCTGTTATTTTTTTTTTCACAAGGAACAAAGCATACCTTTTAAAAAAAAAAAGTTGAGGGTTGTTTTTACCGCAAAAAGAGGGACAAGTTTTACGTAACGTGTAAGGTAAAAATACTTTTTTTTTTTTTTTTTTCTTGGGACAGTCCACGAAGGCTGATGCCTAAGTACTAACGTACCGTGGGTGTCTTCAGTGGGTGAGAGGGAGTTTGTTCACACGGGACTTAAATTTTTGGAGATTGGGAGGAGAAGGAAAAACTTCTGCGGGCAGCTGGTTCCATAGTTTTTGAACTCTAGGGATGAAGGAACGAAAGAAAGCGGGAAGTTCGGGGCCTCAACTGAACTGTAAAAGGATCATACAAGTTGCACTACGTGTTGCTCTGTTGGGAGCTGCCAGAGAAGGAATTATCTGGATAACTCCTCTGAGCAGAAGCCGTGAAAATACCTATAGAAGAGCGACCCGATCCCCCCCAGCTCGACGGTGGGCAAGAAGAGGAAGCCTTGCTGTGAGCGTTGGATCATTAATAAGACGAACGGCTCTTCTTTGAATGGAGTCCAGTATGCTATGTTGTAAAAGGGTGCCATTCCCCAGACATGAGAACAATATTCTAAAGAGGGTCTGGGTTTGGGATACATAGAGAGTGTACAGATTGGAAGAAGAGAAATATTTTCTGGCTCGGAAAGAAATCCAACCTTTTTTGAAAACTGCCAAAACTATGGATAATATGTGTTTGTGCCAGTTGAGGTTATTCTTGTAACGGACAAGATTAAAGACTCCTTGTTCTGCAGAACTTGGCCGCTCATATTAAGGAATGAGCATTTGCAAAACTTTTTTCGCGATAGGCATGACTTTTTTCGAGGCATTAAACTGAACAAGATTCCTGGCGCCCCAATCCAAGATAAAAATTTGAGGTCTTGGGGGAAAAAGATATCTGAGACCCGCGCTTGTTTTCCCTCAGGATTACACGGTGGCTTAAGAAATTGAATACTGGAGTGGAGGGTACTATCGTCAACAAAAAATAAGAATGGGATTTTATTGTGGAAAGAAAAATCGTTAATGTGTAGAAGAAACAGCGTGGGTGCCAGCACTGAGCCCTGGGGTACCCCCACTTTTGGTAAAGCTGGAGGAATGACCATCTACACTAACTGATATACGTCGATTAGAAAGGAAACTGGAAAGCCAAGAGCAAAGCTTAGGTGAAAGACCGTAAGAAGGAAGTTTGTTAAAGCCCATCATGCCGAACCTGATCGAAAGCTTTGGATATGTCAAGAGCAACGATTTGGGTTTTAAAGGAACTCAAGGGACTTGTTCCAGTTGTGTGAGACAAAGGAAAAAAGATCAGCTGTGGATCTACTGTGACGGAATCCATATTGTCTATCTTTAAGATCTTGTGTTTTCCAGATACTTTAAGATTTGGGAATTAATGAATCTTTCCCATTCTTTGCAAGCAACTGAAAAAAGAGTATAGGCTATAGTTGGGGGAGACTTTTGGATCCTTTTTTGGGGACAGGTTGCACACGTGCAGCTTTCCAATCTCCGGGAAAATCCTGTGTCGTAAGAATTGAAAGAGGCGAGTTAAGATGGGTGCAACTCGGGAGAAATTTTTAAGACGATTGCTGGTATGCCATCAGCCAGACGATTTTTTATTTTAAAGAGAAGAAAGAATACGCTTGATCTGTTTGATTTTAAAAAAATTTTTTTCGGACATTTTATGGGAAACAGGGACAACTTTGGAAGGGGAAGATTAATAGGGGATCAAGCGTAGAATTGGCAACAAATTTTTGGCAAAAGTTCGGCTTTTCCTTTGGAGGTGAAAAAAATTCCATCTTCGAGATTAGGGGTGGAAAAGAATTTGTGCAAAAGTTCTGACTAATATTTTGGCAAAGGACCAGAAAGCTTTACTGCCATTTGAGCAAAGAGAACTTTATCTTTATTCGATTGTTAAAACGGTCTTTCTTCTGATATAGTCGGTTATACTGATTTCTCGCTTCGATGCTAGCCTGTCGATTTTCGGGACTGGGGTTTTGAAAACCTTTTGTGGGTTTTAAATTTTTTAAAAAAAGTCTTGCTTTGTCCGGTTTAAAAACCACGGTTTGTGATTTGAAGTTATGGGGTTCTTTTTAGTGTGGGGAATATAGGTCTCAATGCCTAGTTGAATGGTTTCTTAATTTGTTTATATTTCGGAAGGATCGAAAGTAGAAAAGCAGGTAGGATCCCAAGGGTAGCCGGGGAAAAATTTCAGACTCCAGTCGGCCGAATTGTAGTGCCAGACGGTTCTGGGGCGTGCTTTCAGTTGCCTCAAAATGAGTGGAATAAGATACGGTGAACCAAACCATGGTCAGAGCGACCAAGGGGAGCAGTTACTGATGCTTGATAGAGTTCGGGGGTGGAAGTAAGGAAGAGATCTGGGGTTAAATTATGGGGGGAATCCCGGAAAGTGGGTAGGTTCCATAATTAGATTTGGAGCGAGTTGGATTGCGAAATTTTCTGCTGCCCTGCCTTGTGTATCAGTTTTTTGTGGATCCTAGCCAATCCTTATTATGAACATTAAAATCTCCGAGAACAATTACTTCGGCCAATGGAAACTGGGAAATAATATTGTCGATCTTTATTGAAAAGGAAATCAAAGAGCTCGTTGTAGGAATTGTCGGACGGGGACCGGTATATAAAAAGCAGATGAATTTGGTAGAAGATCTGAAAAAAGTTTAAGCCAAAAAATAGGCCTACCCGATTCGAGGTTAGAAACCCTAACACAAGCCAGGTCGTTTGAACTAAGCACAAACACCGCCATGGGGTCGAAAAGATGAAATGAGTTCATAACCTGGGAAAAAGGTGGTTGGTTGCTGTTTTGGGATTATTGTGTTTCGGTAAAAATAGTATGTGGGGTTTGGAGGATTGAAGATAATGGTGAACAGAGTTTACGTTGGAGTTAAGCCCACATATATTTGTGAAAGATATTAGACTTTCGATGGTGGCCCCCAAATGTACCCTCCCGGAGAACCGAATGGAGGGGTTTTTCCCGGATAACTTTACGTTCGGGTTTTGCCATCATCATTATTTCCAAATTTTGTGTGGAAAAAAAAAAAAGAAAAAGAAAAAGAAAGAAGAGGAAGAAGGAAAAAATAAAGAGGGAGAAGGAAGGAAGAGGAGAAGGAAAACTGACTCACCGCCCCCGAACTCGGCAACCTGAGATTTCACGAGTCCTTTAAAGGGCAAGTGGGGTGGTACCCTCAGGCGAGGAAAGCTCCTCTACCACCAATACTGCCCAAACCAAAAAAAAGTAGATTATATTAGTAGCAAAAAAACAATTTGTTTCCGTTCTTTTTTTAAAAAAAATTTCATTTTAAAAAAATTTCCCCCAATTGAAAACCTTAATATAAGGTTAGGTTAGGTTAGGGTTAGGTGGTTAGAAAAAATATTATTCACCTTTTTTTATAATTTTTTTGTAAATTTGAATTGTATGTAACTTCCTAAATTTTAAAAACCTTTTATAATTATACATTTAGGAGTAATTTATTAAAAAAAATGCTTACCTTTTTTTAAATCCTGCCTGCCTTTTTGAACCATTATACGACTACGGTTTTTATACTAAACTAGAAAGAACTTGTTTTTCGCGCTCCGATAAAATTTTTTAGTAGGTACAAAATACGGCGAAACTCGGTGCGCACTCCCAACAAAGAGGAGAACAGACCAACACTGAATGAATTTTTAGCCAAACGCGCAATTTTGATATAATTTTCGTCACGGACTTATGAAATGAAGCCCTATTGGTTCCTTCATTTATTAGTAAAATCATTTTAATTTTGTTTTTTCTTTTTTTAAATTATTTTTTCTTTTTTTTTGCCTATATAAACATTAGACTACTAGGTTTTTTTATTGTAAATTAAAATTAAAATAAATAGTTTATAGACTTAAAGGTTTTGTATGGTAAACATAACATACTAGGTTTGCACTTGGTAAATTTTAATTTTTTTAATTTAATTGTAAGAATCTTAAGTAGCAAGTCTTCTTACTTTCCTTAATTATTAACATTTTTCAAGTTTAAAAATATTGGCGGATTTGTCTTCTTAAAATAAATCGAATGGTGTAGTAAACTTAAATTCCTAGTAAGTCGACTTACTAGGTTTTTATATTGCACGGGAGATTACATGCATGTCTGTCATTATCTCAAAAGTGCAATTATTGTTTCCCATGACAAAACGTTTTTTTAACCTTTACGGGACTAAAAACTCTACTCCTAAAGTTGTATTTACTTTAAATAGCTTAAAGAAATGTATATATAAAAAAAGATTATAAAAATTGCAAAAAGGACTAAAATAGGCCCTTATTTCTAGAAATAACACGGATAAATTTCAAGAAAATTAGCTACAGGGTATTTTAGATAATTACTTTCTAAAATTTGGCCGTGCACTTTCCGAACGCCTTGTATTAATAAACAAAATTACCTTTTGTTCTTCTTATTGTATTTATAATAGTGTACATTTCTCCTATGGTTTATATAAATACATGAAGGAATAATAGCTCTGGGAATGAAAAAGTACTTTTACAGGGTCTTTCAATATATTTACGTGGCTTCTGAGGCCTTTGTTTTTAAAGACAGAAAAAAATGTTTTATATAAAAATTGTAGGATTTTTTTCAAACTTTCTTTTGAAATTATCAGCAAAAAAATATCGCAATTAAAAAATGGAAAAATATAGGCAACTTCAACTTTTTTTCTGATTTCATATATATATATATATATATATATATATATATATATATATATATATATATATATATATATATATATATATATATATATATATATATATATATATATATATATATATATATATATATATTAATTATTTGTGTTTTTGTGTTCCTGTATTTTAATTATGTGTGATGTTTTTAATTTATAATATGAAGTTCTCTGGTGTGATTAGTCATTTCCATTAACATGTTAGCGGTAAGTTTTAATGTTAGTCTTTTATCTCATGTAACCAAGGTTTTTTTTTACATATTGCAGCCTTGAAAAAGGAAATAAATTTTCCAAGCTTCAGGTTGTAAAAAGTGTTTAACTTTTAATAAGGCATAAAGACCGAATCCCTAATAACCTTAGTTTTATATATATATATATATATATATATATATATATATATATATATATATATATATATATATATATATATATATATATATATATATATATATATATATATATATATATATATATATATATATATATATATGTTATATTTGCGAGTTAAAACACTTTTTTAAAAAGATTATTTTTATTTTAAAATACAAATTATAAGTTAATTTTAAAGACTTAATTTACGTGTCAAAAAGTACAGGTTTATAGTAAAAGTATCAATAATTAGAGCTTAAATTAAAGTGAAATCCAATTCTACTGAGCTGGCTTTTGTGGATGAATGTATTTATAGTTTCTAACTGCGAAAAACGTTTCTAGAACGATTAGTAGTCATAGGCCATGATGCAAAAAATGGGTATTCACCATATTTTTATAAATAGCAAAAAGGATTGTAAACAACATGGTCAGCAAAAAAGACACTTGTTGATGTTTTTAAAACGCAAAAGAAATATGATAAGCGTAAATACGCAATTTCCGTTGTTTACGGTTTTTAGGTAAATACCTTCATCCATTACAATTAATAAAATAAATATTAATAATTATTATTTAAAATAAGTAATATTATTCTTATATATAACAACTCCCCTTTTATGAAAAGTTAGTGCTTAAAATGCAGTAACTTTTTTTTCAAAACTTAAAATGTTATTATTTTTTTCTAATACATTATTCAAAATGATTTAATTATTGGTTATAAGTAATAATAAATCGAATATATAAAAATAATAAGTAGATTAAAATTATTAGGCACAACTTTTGTGGCTTTCTATTTCGAATTCTAAACTTTCCCCTTCATCGCCCAATACGAATGCTAGGGTCTTCGAGGGTAAAATTTTGAAAGCCTACCCCTTGAGGGTTGAAAGTTCAATAGGTGGAGGAATAGGTGGATCACCGGGTGATGTCTCAATTCCGTATCTTATAAGCCTTTTTCGCTTTTTACATTTATAATATATGTAAACAATAATTACAATGAACAATTAATAATTGATACATAAGTAAACCAAGGGTAATATTTTTTAATGCTGGTTCATTTATTAAGTCATCAAGTTCTTGCGAATATTAATTTGTGTTTCGCGATCTTAAATCATCTAAGATTTAATTGACTTATTTTAATTGGTTTCAAATTAAGATATTTATTCGAGTTTTCGGATATTCTTGGCAGCATGTATATGGTACTCGTATTACATTAGTATAATTATAGTGCCATTCTGAAACTTTCTGCATACTAGCTTGTACACGTGTGCTTCCGATAAAAGCTGAGCAACTAGGCTGTAAAGTCATTATTGAATTGACATTAATTATTTCCGATATTGGATCAATATTTTCACATTTTATTGTAATAGGTGTTTGATCTGTTACTGCTAGTAACCAAATATTATTACTTAATGTTGTGTATTTAAATAAAAGGTGGTATGACTTTGGTTAGTTTATGTACTGTATTTCGATAAATAAATCACATTAAATACAGAGACTACTGACTACTGACATAATAACATTTGACTGACTTTTCTACTGCCAATCTATCATCTAAGCTAACTAATAAATATAATCTAAACTATAAAATATATTACATTTCCCCCCTTGTTAATTAAAGATTAAGTCTATCTGGCGCTCTTATTCTTCTACCGGAACGGGTCTGTGTCATCGAGAAAGATGAATCAGTTTTTTAAGAATTTGATTTTGTTCTCTTTTATTCTTATTATCATTATTATCTTTTGTTTCATCTTCCTTAACATCGACGACCTAGGTGTTATTTGAATTTTAATAGGCAGTTAGACACTGATATAGCTTGAGATACTGTATCTTTCAATGCCCTGTCATTACTATAAGAAGGCATGATGGGACACTAGTATCAGGTGATTGTTCTTTTGTTAATACTTGACTATTCAAATTATCAGTTTCTCGAAATTTTATATCATACGGATTTATACGCAAATCATTGGTATGTACAAATTTAATAATATTTTCCACTTTAACAAGGTAGGTACTATAGCTTAAAACTTTCATTATAATGCCTTCTTGCCATAATTTACTTTGTTTGTTTTTAACAAATACTTGATCATTCACTTTATATAAAATATGACTTTTGTTGTTTGAAATTATATTTTGATCTTTATTATGGCAAGAGGGTTTTAATAAATCAAATCTAGTTCTTGGTCTCATTTTAAAAATGCTTTCAGCAGGTAGATTCCTGTCACAGTAGAGGGTGTATTTCGATATGTAAACAAAAAACATTGCAATTTTTTTATAATCAAATGTCGGGAAATCTCTTCCCCTCTATGAGCAAATAAAGCTTTTTCAACCCCTTTTTGACGGTTTGCACGCCACGCTCTGCTTCTCCATTACTTTGTGGGTGATAGGAGGTGTCTTAACAGGTTGATTCCATTTGATTGACAAAATGATATAAATTCACTAGAATTAAAAGGAGGACCATTGTCTGAGATTAAATTTACTGGAAGACCAAATACCGCGAAAATATCCTTAATTTTCAATTGTCTCAGAAGCATTGGTGCCATTTGACATTAATTTTACTTCTATCCATTTGAATTTCTGATCCATCATAATTAAAAAACATGTTTATTTTTAAAAAGAAATCAATATGGACTCTAAAAAATATATGTGGTGCTGATGGCCACGGCATTAATGACTACTTGAATTCTTAAAATTTTGACATTGTTGACAAACATCACAAGAGGAAATAAATTTTTCTATATCTAAATTTATATTGGGCCACCAACAGTAGGATCGTAAAGCATTTTAGTACGTACAATTCCATTATGTTGTTCATGAAATAAATTTAAAATATCTTTTTGCAATGCTTTAGGAATTATGACTTTGTACTACCATAATACAATTTTGCTCCGAAGCTCGTTTTACGCTAAAATAGGGTTTAAATTCTCATCATTAATAAAATGAGGCCAACCAGACAAGATTAAATCTTTACTTTAATTAACAATAAATCTTTGTTTGTTTCTCTGGCTCAACTAGAAATTTAAAGGCCCTTTGCTCAACTAAGCTAAAAAATACAAAAAAACAGGAATATTAGTTTTTATCTTTGCATGGTACGTGACAAAGCCATCCCGTTATTAATTGTTACACCTTTCTTATATTTGATTCATGTTGATAACCAGATAAAGTAATAGCCCATCTAATGATTCTAGCCTTTAAGGGAAATCGGGATACCTTTATTTTGGCAAAGATAAACTGCTAAAGGCTTGGTGATTTTGTAATTAAAACAAAATTTTCCCACCATAAAGATATTTATGAAATTTTTTAAAACAAACATGAGTGCAAGTGCTTCGCGCTCTAAGTTGCTATACTTTTTTTTACTGGATGATAAAGTACTTGATGCAAACATAACTGGTTTTTTCCCCATCATTGATCATGTGACTTAAAACACCCAACTCCGTAGCTAAATCGAATCACACGTGACATAAAAGAAAGCGGTCATATCTTAATTTTTTTAAATTTAGCCATTCTTTACTATCTTCAAAAATTTACATTCTTTCGTCCAAAAGTCTGCAAAATTTTTTATTATTTTGACAAAATTATATAAAGGTTTAATTTGAAAAATAACATTGGGAAAAAACTTTCCATAATAATTTAAAAAGACCTAAATATGATTTTAATTCGTTAAATTTTGTGGTACTGGTCCCGATTTAATTGCCAAAATCTTTTTCCGATGGATGAACTCCATTCATGTCAATAATATTACCTAAAAATTCTACCTTTGGGTTTTTTAAAAAATTTACATTTATTTGAATTTACTTTAACGTTAAAATCATTAAGACGTTTAAATACGTTTTTAACATTTTCGTAACATTGACCAAGTGAAGACCCGTAAACCAAAATCCTAATAATCTAATTGTATTAATTTAAACCTGCCAAGATGCATCCTGACAGTTTAAAAAATTTTCCGGGCTAAAACTTATACCAAAAGTTAACTTGTAATTCAAAAGACCTAAATGTGTATTGATAATAACTTTTTTTGTTTTTTACTAACTTTAAGTTGTTGATACACCTTTAAATCAATAACCGAAAATATTTATGTCCGCTTAAACATCAAATATTTTTCATCAGGTAAAGGTAGTGTACAATGTCACTATCCAAAACTTGATTTAATGTTTTTTAAAATCTACACATTTTCGTAATTCATCAAACTTTTTTGGGCCCCACCACCACAATAGGACTGGCCCAATTGGAATAACTGACTTTTTTAAAATACCTGATTTGACCTTTTTTGTTAACTCTGACTCTTTTGTCTTTTAAACATATGGGCATATCGTATGCTCTGTGAAATATAGGTTGTGCACCATTTTTTTAATTTTAAATCTACTTCAAAATGTTTTATAGGATTTTGGTTTTTGTCTTCAAAACAGTTTTTAAAATTTTTTTATTTTAAACTAAAGTTATAATTTCTTGTTTTTTCGAACTAATTTAATAAAGTGATTTGAAAATTAAAGGATGGACTTTCTGTTTGGGGCATACAAGAATCATTGGAGCTTACTGACTATACCCCCCCATTTTGAACTTTTATTAAAATTTTTTTTTTGTCTCCAGTTTGGATTTAATCATCTAACCAATCTCTACCCTAGGAGAGGTGAAAAATTATGATTACTTTTTAAAATAACTATTTTTTAAGTTTACTATTTTGTTGTTGTGATTGACAAATACATCGGTTTCACCCAATATGTACTCCTTGACCAGAAAGTACTTTTCAAATTATAAACAGTAAAAATTTAGGTCTGAATCTTTAAAGTCATTAATATGCATAACAGTTCGACAAGTACCCGAGTCGATATCAAAAACAATTTGTTTACCTTCAATAAGAAATTGCACTTTTTCAGGTGACGTTTCGGGACCTATAAAAACTAAAATCCATCACTAAAGTTTTCATCAACTGACGGGTTGAATTTTCTCCTTCCTCAAGCCCTTAACCCCTTGTCTTCGGCAAACTCCCCTTTTATGTATTTCTTTAAACTAAAGCTTATTTTTTTGGGCCCGGGGCAAGTATTTGGATCATGTTTTCTGGTACATCTAAACATGGTTTTGACTGACTTCGAAAAAATTTTTCTTTGATTTTCTATCGAGACTTTGACTATTAGTGCAATTTTCATTACAATGACTTTTTTTTATATTTTTTTCAGAATTACTTTCATTTTTCTAAACGATATTCTGTCTAATCTTTCATCTACCATTGATAAATGGATTTTTTCTACTTCCATTGATCTAACTTGCCTTCTGTGAGTTCCATGAGAACTATTTCATATGCCCTTTCAAACGTTTTTATCTTCTGGAGCACGTTTATTGATATAAAATCTTAAAAAACAATTAAACCTTCTCTAAAGGGATTCTGATAAGAAAAGTCCAAAAAACAGTATTGAGAAACATTTTTTAACCTTGCCACAAGTCTTAATATCTTCATTCTGCTCTTGGTTGACATTATAAAACTTATAACTTCAATATAACTAGTCCGGGCTGTAATGATCTTTTGAGAATCTTTTAGTTCCTCAAAAGACTTTGTACTAAAAAGGGAAAACAGGAGCTAATAGGTCTTTAAAATTTATATGTTTCACCACCCATCAGTGTTAACAATAATGGCACTTTCTTATCATTTTTCCCCTACATTAAAACAAACAGCTTCTCCATTCTTTCCGAAGGCCAAAATCACTACCAATCAAAAAATTTAATTTGAACCGTTAACGACATTTTAGATTTTTTTTTTTGTTGACACTCCATAGAATTTTAATTTTTCACTTGACAGACGTTAATGCCTTTCAAATTAACTGGTCTCGGTCATCCTGACATTAAATGATTACCTGAGGCCGAAAAAATTTCCTTTCTGAATTACCCATTTAGTTTCCGACCAATTCTGTCATAATATATGTTGTGTATTTAAATAAAAGGTGGTATGACTTTTTTAGTTTCTGTACTTTTCAAAAAAATAAATCACATTAAAAACGAGAAATAAAGATTTTCTGACATAATAACATTTGACTGACTTTTCTACTGCCAATCTATCATCTAAGCTATAATAAATATATAAACTATAAAATATTACGCTAATAATTTAATTTTATAGTCTTGTGCATAGACTAAAAACATTGGCAATTTTCAGGAAATTCCATAAATTTTTGAGTTTTTAAAAGTTGAGCTTCACATATTGCATTATTGTCAATAGGATAAGAATACAAATTTCTACATAATTTTACGTTAATCCATTACTTCCTTGGTTCAATACTTGATAATGGTATAAAAATTTATCAAATTTACTTTTTGCAATATATTTTGTATAGTGGGTAAAATGGTGTATTTTGTTCTATTATCCTTAATGGGAATTGGATAGAGTCGATAGACTGTATAGAGCTGAGACTCTGTTAGAGGAATATCTAACACAAAAATAACTTTCAGAAATAGTTTGAAATGCGGATAATTCTATTATGTCCAATATGTAGCGACTTTTGCTTCTCCCAAAGCGAGGGTAAATTTTCTTTTAGATTTTGCGCCCATTGTTTGTAACGCGAAACGAGGTCTTTAGGGTTATAATAGATGTATGAATTATGTTTAATCTTGCAAAGTGATAGCATTTAAAATATCGTTTAATTGATTTTCAATAAAAGAATAAGATTCCGTTAATTGATCGAATATTTCGATTAAATTTCCCTAATTTGTTTCCTGTAGGTTGATCGTATATATCATGTATACTTGTTTCGATATTCTTTAAATTGTCATTAAATGTTTTTTCATCGATTTGAAATTTTCTAAGAGTTTCTTTAAAAATTTTTTAAATTTTTACCGATGAAATAACTTATTTTTTTTCTTTAATAGGTTTGAGTTCTGCTCTTTATTTATACACTTATTATAATATTCTCCGTTCACTAGTCTAAGTTACCGTAATAAATTCCATACACCTGCGGCATTTATTAAACCCCCTCTTTTTTACGGGGTCTTGTCGAAATATCGAAATCTATTTCATTAAATTTGTCTTCTGTTTTCCCGAGTTTGAATTAATAAATTTAGATGGGTTTGTAATTCGCTATAAAAATTATAAATTGCGAAAACTTTTATATTTACCATGGACATTATGCCATGAAGAACTTGGTTATTATTTTCAAAAGATCTTTTAATCTACTTACATCCTTATAAACTAAAGGGTCCATTATCATTTGATACCTTTAATTGTGTTCCCTCTTTGGTAATAAACGCCTACATTGTTTTCAAGGTTTGATAGTTTTATCGACCCGTAGTTATATTTGCCTGATTCGTAAGTTGGATAATTGCGGAAGTGCCGTTCTGTAAAGAAAAGTTTAAATTAGCTTTTATTTTATTCAGATTCACTTTCTATGGCATTTTTATCATCTGGTTTAATTATAATTTCAAAATTTAGGGTTTTGGTCGTAATTTACTTTCGTTAATTGTTTTGTTTCAGTTTTTTCAAGTGTTGCCGAATTTTGATGAATTTTTAATTAAAATGGGCCAATAAATTTGGGTGCTAATTGCTTTTATTTGAGATTCTTTAATTGCTGTCTCCTATTTTATAATCGTCGGATCAAATTTTTTTATGTAATTGTGTATCGAAACGTTCTTTGCTTTTTCTTTTGTAATTGCGTTTTATTTCGTGCGATTTCTAATAATTTTTTAACTCTTGCGTTAAGGTCTCTCATATATTTAAATTTAATTTTTTTTCATTATATAAGATTTCGGGTGGTCTACTGGAACAATGACCGAATACTAGTTCGTGGGGAAATCCGGGGGTTTTTATTTATTGAATTGTTATAATAAATACAGCGTAGGGTAAAATTGACAGGGATTTTTATTAGGGTCTTCAGATGTCTAACTCTTATCATTTCTAAAAGTGTTGCGTGAAATCTTTCTAAAGAGCCGTTAGATTTAGGGTGGTTGACACTAGAAAAGGTTAATTTAATGTCGTATAAATTTCAAAGGTCTTTCATTAATTGGTTGTCAAATTCTCGACCATGATCTGCCAAATTCTTAGTGGGCGTGCCATAATGTTGAAAATAAAGTAATAAAAATATTCACGACTGATTTTGCTGATTTGTCAACAAATGGATAAACCCGAAAATTTTGTAAGTTTCCCTATTGTAAAAACTCTTTATTTTCCATTTCGAGAATATCGATATTTATTCGCTCGAACGGGGTTTTAGGGGGTTTTCCCTAATAACTAAAGGGTTATCTAAGTTTTTTCTCAAGATTTTTTTTTTTTTGACGAATTTCGCATTTTTTTAAAATAATTTTCAACGTCTTTGTTTAAACCTGTCCAATTATGTTTTTTTTTTAAATTTTGCGTATTGTTTCGTTTTTCACCTCTCATCAGAAAGGGGTGGTGACAATATTTTGACAAATTACAAGTTTTAAGTCTTTATCAGCAAAAAAGAAACAAAGCATTTTGAAATTGGTAATTCGACATTATTTTCGACATAATAAGTTTTTGAGTCCGTTATTTCGGTTTGTGAATTTGTTAAAATTTTAAATAAGGTTTCGATCGCTTCTTTAAGGTCAAATGGTAATATTATTAATGTAATAAATTTTTTTTTTAACAGTTTTTGATGATAAAATATTTATTTTATCTTTTGTCAAAATTAGGATGTCTTCAAAAAAATCTTCTATAATTTTTATAATGAAAGTCGTAAAATTTATCTTGTTGAAAAATTGTTATTATATTTTTAAAGATCTTTATCTAAAAGTTGATTATTAGAATATCTTATTTTTGAATAATCGATTAATTATTTCGTTTGATAAAAATGTCGAATCTTTTAAATTCATGTTCTAGGGTTTGTGGAACATAAGGGTTAGTTCTTCTTCTTCCAAGTCTGTTGAAGAGTCTTTTCTTTTTGTGCAGGGGTTGATGGTTCCTCTTCATTAGTTTTTTTATTAAAGGCTGTAATTCTTTGAAGGTTATTTATTTTAATTCTGCTTAAGCGTCGAATTTCTATTTATTTTCCAGGTATAATTATTTCATAATCGTATTCTTCTAATTTTAGTCGCCATCTTGCTAATCTGCTTCCGGGTCTTTGATTGAAAATAGCCAGGTTAAAGGTCGATGATCGGTTACTAATTTAAATTTTCTTCCGTAAAGATATGGGCGAAAATGCTTAACTGCCCAGACTATTGCCAAAGTCGCGTTCAATAACACTATAACGACTTTCTGCAGGACAAAGGGTTCTGAAGCATAAGCTATCGGAAGATCTTTTCCTATTGGTCCTTGAGATAAAATGGCTCCAATGGCGTATAATGAGGCGTCTGTTGTTAAAACAAATGGTTCCTCGAAATTGGGAAAAATTAAAATTGGTTCAGTAGTTAGACATTTTTTTAAAGTTTCGAAAGATTCCTTACAATCAATATTAAAATTAAAAGGAATATCTTTTCTTAATAGTTGAGTTAGAGGTTTTGAAATTTTTGCATAATTTGGGATAAATCGTCGATAATATCCTGATAATCCTAAAAATGATTTTATTTCTTTGGGATTTCTGGGTTCCGGGAAGTCTTGTACTGCCTTTATTTTTCGGGTTAGGTTTTACTCCATCTTTAGTTATTAAATGTCCTAGATAAGCTACTTCCTTTCGTAGAAATTCGCATTTATCTGGTTGGATTTTCAAATTAGCATTTCTGAGTCTTGTAAAGATCTCTTTGAGTCTGGAAATGTGTTCGTGAATTGTTCTGCTGTAAACTATTATATCATCCATATAAACTGCGCATCTCTCGTTTTGTATGCCCATGAGGATGTTATCCATCACTCTTTGAAATGTGGGGGGTGCTTTTTTAAGTCCAAACGGCATTCTTAGGAATTCGTAGTGTCCGTTTTCGACTGAGAAGGCTGTTTTGGAACATCTTTTGGTTCTACCTCGATTTGATGGAATCCTGATGCTAAATCGAGTGTTGTAAAATATTGGCATTGACCAAATTTGGGTTAAAGGTCGGAAATATTCGGTAATGGGTACCGATCGTCCTCTGAGATCTGATTTAAATTTCTAAAATCTATCACCAATCTATATTTTTGTTTTCCAGATGCGTCAATTTTCTTTGGTACAACCATACTGGAGATGACCTGGAGAATTTGAAGGTTGGATAATTTTTTGGTCTAACATTTTATTGATTTGTGACTTAACTTCCTCTTTATGTACGTAAGGGTACCTATAAGATTTTGTATAAATTGGTTTTGTTTCCCTAGTTTTAATTGAATGTTTAATTTCGTTTGTAAAGGTCAAAGTATCGCCTTCCAAGTAAAATATATCAGAAAATTCTAAACATAAATCTATAATCATTTCCTGTTCTTCTTCGTTAAGATGTTCTAGTCTAAGTAAATCAATAATAATTCTTTCTCTATCATTTGGAAAAATCGAAGTGTATTCCTTATTAAAAGTTTGAATTGAAGTATCAGTCTTAATAAATGGTTCAAATTGCAAGTCCGAAAAATTAATTGTTTTAATTTGCAAGGATTCATATTTAAAATGGATGTGAAAAATTCGCCATTACTATTAATTTTAACTAAAGCGTTCGGTAATCTTACTTTTCTATTGTTTGAGCTAATAATATTGCTTCGGTATTCCTTAATTTATTAGTTTTTAATTTAAACATTTTTTCTGTGCGGGGTTCTATTGTAATTAAATTTTGATCTTCTAAACGTACAACTTCGTTGGTATTTTCGTTTGAAAGCGAAGACGTAGCTTTATAAAAAGGTATTGTTTTAAAATTAGTAATAAGCATTTTATTTTGTAGTCTACTACACATTTGTAATGTTCTAAGAAATCTGATCCGAGAAGACCGTCGAATTCAATGTCAATGTCGCCCAAAAATAAACTTTATGATAATCGTTATCTGTAAACGGGATGTAAACGGCTTGGGTAATTAAAATGTTTTGATTAGTAATACCTTTAACTGAAAAAATTTTTGGTTGTTCTATTTTGATATTTTTCGACTGTTTTAGGTTAAAAAAATTGAAATACCAGCACCTGTGTCTATTAAAATTTTTTATTGATTTGATTTGTCATAAATATAATAAAGATTTTCCGAATTTGCCGTATTTAAAGAAAAATCTGCGAAAAGTTGATATCAGGGGGCGAAATTCTCTTGAACGTTCATTGTTTGAATTTGGGTTGTTAATTCCGCAATGTCCGTATCGAGGCTTGTATTTGAAAATTTTCGTTACACTGAAAAATTATTGTCAGAAAAATTTAAAGAATTTTCTTGGTAATAAGAATTATCGAAATATTGATTTTCTAAGGGTATAGGGTTATTTTCTATTTCAAAATTTTCCCAAAATTTTTTAGTTTCAAAGTTTTCAAAATTTTGATTTGAGTTGTTTCTTGAAAATTTTCAAAGTTTTGATTTTCTGTATAATTATTCGTATTAATCACAATTATTAGGATCGACATTTAAGTGATGAGTTTTTTGTTGTTGATTTGGCCTGACAAAATTGGATTTTGTTGAACAACATTTGAATGTATTTTGAGAAAAATTAGTATTTCTATTTTGCTGTGGTAAAAATCTATTTGGATTTGTATTATTATTTTGTATATTTGGTCTTATTTGATTTTGATTAAAAGGCACAAAATTATTTTTGATTTCTTGGCGGAAAATTTTGCGTTTGATTTCTAGCAAAATTTTGTGATATTTGATTGTTAGAAGAATTTTGATTTATTTGTCTCATTCGACATTCAGTTACAGTGTTGATTTGCCTTTTGCAATAAGAACAATATTTTTGATTTTGATTAGGTTTATTACTAGATTGTGATTGTGTTGGTTTTGGAATTTTTGAATCTTTTGGTTTCAAAATATGTTAATTGTAGTTCGCGTTTTATTCATTATTTGCGTCTAGCATACGTTAGAGGGTTACTTGCTCTTATATTTTGTCCTAGTTTGGGGTCTAATCCGGTTAATAAGGTATTTAAACATATTATCGATTAATAAAATTTGCGCGTCTTTTTGATCTTGATTTAAATTTTGTTTTGCTACCGAAGAGTGCATTTTAGAATTATGCGTTTGTAATCTAGCAGCAAAGGTTAAAGGATTTTCGTTTGGTAATTGATGCATACGTTGTAAATCTTGGATTAAAGCGGTTAAATCTCTGCTGGATCACCAAAATGTACAGTTAAAAGTTGTGAAATATTTGCCCATGCATTTAAATCTCGTGAGTTAATCAATTGTGCAGCTTTACTTTAATTGATTCTTAATTCTAATGACTCAGAAGAGGTTTTTGGTCTTCAGTGCACATTTGATTAGCCGTATTTGAAAGCATTAATAAATGTGTTTAAACTTATTTGATCGCCATCATATTCTGGTACAATTGAAAATATTTCTGATATTTATATGGTTCGACTGCAAGTCAGTTTGCCATTTGATTTTTTTGTGTAAAATGTAAATTAATTGAATTATATTTTATTTATGATTTTTAATTTTGAAAAAAAAAATATTAAGTGACTCTTTTTTTTTTGTTTGTAAAAGACAATCGAACAAATTGAACTCAGTAAAATTGACTCTTAATTTTTTTTTTTTAATTACGTATTTGGTAAAAATAGATTGCGAAAAATGTTTTTTCTTAATATAGTAAATATTAGATTATTTAAATTAAGTTATAACAATATACATAAAATTGTAAAATGACTTACATTAAGTACATTTCTTTGATGCTTAATCTACGTTGGGGTTGCTTTTTGGGGATTGTTCGGCTTGGCGTGCCTGGGGCTTCCAGGTGTTCCTAATCCACACGTCGCTGAACAGGAAGGTTGAGGGTTTGTGTGCCAGGGGCTTCACTAGGTGTTCCTAATCCACGACGCTGCTCGGGGAAGGTTGGGGTGATTTTCTTTCTTCTTTCTGTGGGCTCTTTTGTCCCCTGAGGCTCTATCGGCCTTGAAGGTTTCTTTCTTGAATGTGGGCTTCTTTGTCCCTTGAATTCTTGATTTTTGGGCTTCTTTGTCCCTTGAATGAAGGCGTCCGTTAACAGCTGGAGTTACCGGTTATTGTTGCATCATAGGACGGACCGTTAGCAACCTGGAACTCTGCGGTATCGTAGGACTGGTTTTTTCGGCTTTTTTCTTAAATTTTGGGAAACGGATTCGTTGTTTTGCAAAGAACTGGAGTTCACCGTGTTACGTCAAAACATCCGCACGACTGCGCCAGTGTTATATTGGTGCCGAGTTAAAACACTTTTTAAAAAAGATTATTTTTATTTTAAAATACAAATTATAAGTTAATTTTAAAGACTTAATTTACGTGTCAAAAAGTACAGAGTTTATAGTAAAGAGTATCAATAATTACTGAGCTTAAATTAAAGTGACGAATCAAATTCTACTGAGCTGGCTTCTCTTGTGGATGAATGTATTTATAGTTTCTAACTGCGCAATAAACGTTTCTAGAACGATTAGTAGTCACGTAGGCCATGATGCAAAAATGGAGTATTCACCATATTTTTATAAATAGAAAAAAAAGGATTGTAAACAACATGGTCAGCAAAAAAGACACTTGTTGATGTTTTAAAACGCAAAAATATATATAAGCGTAAATACACATTTCGTTATTTACGGTTTTTAGGTACATTACAATAATAAATAAAATATTATAATATATATAATATATTATTATTAATAAAATATATATATAATAATATATATATATTATATATATATATATATATATATATATATATATATATATATATATATATATATATATATATATATATATATATATATATATATATATATATATATATATATATATATATATATATATATATATATATATATATATATATATATATATATATATATTGATGATATTTGGATGAACCATTTTTGAGATATTTTAGGTTAAATTATTAACAAATTACAAAAAAGTTTCATATTAGTATCAAGCAAGCCATGGAAACAATAAAATTGTTATGTTGCTGAATTTGGTTAGAGTTTTCTCTGGACCAATATTGTTTATCTTAGTAATTTAATATTTCTGCTAAAGTGAAGGAAGACTTGTCGGTGAATAGAATTTTATTTAAAAACTTTGGATCCTGCTCCATAAACCTAGCTATTTCCAATGCATACTTAGGTCGGTCCTGCATGTTTTGTTCAGGAAGATTCTGAACGAACATTAATTTATAAGGATTTGTAAAATTTTAAGGTAAAATAAATTTTATAATCTGTTTTATTAGTTCAGATGCCGCATCCGAGATTGATATTTCAGGATTTTCCAAAATTATTAAAAGTAGTTAGTGCTAGTCCAATAGAAAAAGTATAATAATTATCCTGAAAAACGAGTGTATCCAAAACTTTCTTTTCATTTCGTGCAGCAGTCCTTTTCTTCATTTTAAAGCTTTTTCGTTCAATAAACTTTCTTACTATGTACCTAATAATATCTATAGATGGTACCAGTTGTTAAGGATATAATAAGTAATATTCCTTTTGCACTCTCGTCACATTATTATTGTTACCATAAAAAAGACGCATAATAGTGTTTGTTCTTCTGAATAGCCCATCGACAAAAAAACATTACAAACCACTTTTAATAGTTAAAATGATAAATTTCAACTTTTTACATTATTAATACGTCAAATTTATTAAAACAATTTTATTGTTTTCATAGCTTTCTTGATACTAATATGATTTTTTTTTTCAATTTATTTATATTTTAACCTTAAATATCTCAAAAATGGTTTATCCAAATACCATCAATGTATATATACAGGGTGATTCATGAGGAAATGTCAATACTTTAGGTACGTAGGTACTCAGGGTTCAAAGATAAGCACAAAAGTATATACACATAATGGTCCGCAAAGCCTTCGTTTCCGATATACAGGGTGTTAAAATTTTTATTTATTTATTTATTTTTTTAAAGTTTTTTTATGTTTTGCTGAACATAATTTAAGAACAATCCTTTTATTGACAATTAAAATACATATCCTTTAATTATACATTTTGTTTATATTTTTTTTTAAATTTTGCTATAATAAAATCAGATGCGTGTCATGCGTGGTATTTTTTTTAAAATCCAAATATCTCGAAAACGGTTGCTCATATCGACTTTTAACAGGTATACCTTTTTGAAGTAAAAATGACAAAGCAGTTATTTAATTTACTTAAAAATGTAGTACAGTGCCGTACCAAAAAGTTGTGATTGTTCAAAATAGTAAAAAGGCGTGTTGGTGGCTCCTCCTACAAGTGAGAGCCCTTCTAAGATTTGATTCGAATCCGTCATACCAAAAAACCCCCGGATACCAAATTTTACTCTAATATTTACATTATCATAGATTTTATTTAAAAAATAGAAAAATTAAATGAAAACATTAACACCCTGTATTTCGAAAACGAAGGCCTTGCGGACCCATATTTTTACAAACTATTAGGTTTATTTTTGCACCCTGACTACGTACCTGAAGTATTGACATTTCATCATGAATCACCCTGTATATTTAAAATCAGAAAAAAAAGATTTTTTATTGTAGTGCATAATATACAGGGTGTTCCATTTAAAAAAGATGAAGTTGCCTATATTTTTCCATTTTTTTTATTGCGATATTTTTTTACTGATAATTTCAAAAGATAATATGGAAAAAAAAATTACAATTTTTATATTAAACATTTTTTTCTGTCTTTCAAAAAAAGGCTCCAGAAGCCACGTAAATATAATCAAAGACCCTGTACAACATGCAGTATAGTTTAGCTCTGCAACCATTCCTCAACATGAATCGCATATACAATATATTATGATAGTAATTATTATTAATAATAAAGAACTTTTATTAAAACTATAATTAAAAATGTTATTGATTGTTAATTATCCATCTGGTTTTTAAAATCTATGGCTTTTTAATGGGAAAAATATCTACCCTGTGAAATCGTCTCTCAAGGATATGGCCATAGTATGCTACATATTTGCCTGCAGTGGTTTGACTACTTTAGTGGGCGTAGCTATTTAAGAAATTATCTTGACTTTCTGCTAGTTCGGGGACCGTAGGTGTTTAGCCACTAACTTTACCGGACAGGGTTACATAATTACAGATTAAATAATCATTTTGAATTTTATTTTTCTTCCCCCATTTGTAAGAAAGCCTTTTCCTTTGACCCGTTTTACAGAGTTGGGTTTACCCTTACTTTGTACAGTCCTGATTTTGTATGCTTATTTAAATTAGAAAAATATAATACCATAGATAAATAAAGCCAAAAATGTTTTTTGTCGAACTTTACTGGGAGTATAAAATTGTCTTTTCTTGCATTATTTTTTTTATATTATTAGTACAAAAAAATATGTTTATTTATTCTGTAACTAGTACAAATCTACTATTTTAAATTTAAAAAAATCTATTCATGTACCATATATTTAAGGACAACTGTGGAACAAGTCAATAATGAAATAAATGCCCTGGATATTCGAATTAAAACAATTAAAAAGCAAATCGATCTTCCCAAAACAGAAGCTGAAATTAGGGATCAAATGAGTGACTTTTTACTGGTAAGTTTTTGATTTAATAAATAATTTTTCTTTTTTACCTTTTTATTGCTTTCTTGTATGGTAATAATTAAAGAAACAGTTTTACACATGGTTATCAAATTTTATCTAAAAATATGATAATATTAGTAAATAAAGGTAGTTGATAATAATAATAAGAATAGCTTAATATTTTTTGAGGTTACCAACAACACTAAAATTATTACATTTGTCACTAGAAGCGGTCCTAGCTGACATGTGATGTGGTTTGAAACGTTAAAGCTTTCTTTAGGTATTACTGCTACAATGCATTGCTCTATTATAATTATTACTTGTATTTATGACTACTAAAACTTTTGTCGTGATAATTGAATTTCAAAACAAAAAACAAGATTGTAACTGATCAAAAGAGTTTTTTTCTACTGCGATATAAATTGGTTAAGGTATTCATTAATAATTAATATTTTGGGACACATTTTTTGGTTAAAAGATAATAAATGTAGATTTTTACAATTGGCTTTTGTAAATTCAAGTGTAAAAAGGCTATTTTCATGTTTGCAGGTGATAATCACTCGAAAAAAAATTTTTTTTTGGAAAAATTGTTTAAACAAATAACTTAATTTCTTTAATAATAAATTTATAGGTGAAAAACATTATGATAATGTATACAAAAAGTATGAAAAGAATTTAAAAAAATATATCAAAATTCATTAGTACGTTTCGAAGATATAGTTCATGACCCAAGTTTGAAGTTGCTTTTCTAATTTTTAATTGCACTGATTTTAAATTTTCTCCTCCACTTACTCCAAGCTTGTCCAATAGAACATCAAATTTTGAAGCTTTCTAGACGATTCCATTGCAATAGAATCTCGTTCTAATTTTTTATATTAAAACTTTAAGTCTTAATCTTTTGGATGATTAATAAAAAAAAACGCTAACATTGGTTAGAACAACTCTTATTCTAAAGTGCTTATAAATGCTAGCGTTTTAAATATGAAAAAAGATTTTTTGTCGGGCTATATCATTTTTATAAAAAAAATTGCTGTATTTTTGTATTATTTTGTAATGTTTTTTTAAAATTTTTGTTGATAAAATAGGTCTTCTTTTTCAGATACCCGCAGAATTATTGTGACTCGTTTTGTTTTTGAATTATGTTAATGCAAAAAAAAGTTGTTTGGGATTAACAATTTAAATAACTTTAAAACTATTTTATGGATTTACTTCAAATTTTGATTATATTTTTAAATCTACTAGACTTAACTTGTCACGTAATATCAGACTTCTAGGTTTATTTTTACAATAGGTATTACAATTTATTAAAAATCATAAATTTGACTTCTGTAAGCAATAAATAGGTATACCAACATTTAGAAAACTACATTTTTTACATGTTTTCTAAGGTGGTTACCTCTTATTTTGTTTTTGACCTTAAATTGGTATTAATCAAAAAGGCCACTTATCCCATTGCAGGAAACATACAGGGTGTAAGTTAATTGATGGCTAAAAATGCAGGATGTGATTCTTCAACTCATTTTAGGACTAAAAGTCCATATAAACAGATATGCGCAAGGAGCTCATTTTTGAGATACAGGGTGTTGAAGTTTTTTTTAAAAATCGGGTTTTTATTAATTTCTCAAATACTCTTTTGCCGATTTTGTTGAAACTTGGCAGTGTTATTTTTTGTAACAAGGTGCTAATTTAACCTTAATTAGATTAAAATTATTAAATCCAGTGACGTGCTGGGAGACACCTTAGCGAATATTATTGGCAAAAAAATTGTATGCCACTGACTTTTTTTCCATTTTGATATTTTTTTTGGATTAAGCGACTAAAAATACAACTTTTTTATCGCTTGACCCTTTTTCGTATCTTGCTTCATTTTCGAGAAAAAAAAACAGTTTATTGCATGTCCCTAGATCGCACAAAAAGGCATTGTCGCGATGACTATTTCCCCTTACTTTTTTACGCTACGTCACTGGCGGTTCTCGATTTGAGAAAATCCCATCCGTCTTTACGTTCTTTAAGTTTTGGGTACCTTTAATTCGATATTTCTCACCATTTAAATATTATTTAACAAATTACTTATTCGTGGGAATAACAAATAGTTACTGTCCTATTTTGACAAGTATCCTTAAACGTGGTAGTTTGTTAAATTGTGAAAGTTTCTTTAATCAATAATAAAAAGAAAATAAGTAAACTATGCCAAGATTTACAAAGTCTGAACTAGCAGATTTGCATTTTACCTACGGACTTGCTGACGGGAATGCGCTTAAGGCAAGGCGGATATATCAAGAGCGGTATCCAAATCGCATCATTCCCGATGCAAGAATGTTTTCGAGAATACACAGGAGACTACATGAAACTGGGAGCCTTTGCATTGACAATAGTTCCAAAGGGACACATCGCACGGTGAGAACACCAGAGTTAGAGGAAGCAGTTTTAAACACAATTGAGGAATATCCAGAAACAAGTACTAGGAAAATTGCGGTAACACTTAATTTCCCATTTTCTTGTTTGAAAAATACTCGTTGAAAACTTACTATATCCCTATCATATTCAAAGGGTTCAAGCACTACTGCCTCGTGATTTTCCGTTGCGTTTAAATTTCTGCCAATGGTTTTTAGAAAAACTTGCTGAAAATCGTTTATTTGATAACAAAATACTCTTTACTGATGAAGCTATTTTTTCCCGCAATTCCATTCAAAATTTCCATAATAATCATTTATGGACAGAAGAAAACCCACACGCAATTACGGAGGCACATCATCAGGAGCAGTTTTCCCTCAATGTGTGGGTTGGAATAGTTGGAGATACGCTCATAGGACCGTTCTTTCTCCCAGGACGACTGGATGGACTATCCTACCGCCACTTTCTTGAGAACGATTTGCCAATTTTGCTCGAGGATGTACCTGTTTTATTAAGGCAAGAAATGTGGTTAATGCACGATGGTGCTTCTGCACATTTCAGCATTCATGCTAGGGAATTTCTAAATGAAGCGTTTACCTATCGCTGGGTAGGACGGGGAGGTCCTCAATCTTGGCCTCCCAGGTCCCCCGATTTAAATAGTTTAGACTATTTTTTGTGGGGACACCTCAAGACTTTAGTTTATACTACACCGGTTCAAACTGTAGAGGAACTAAGGCAAAGAATTATAGTTTCTTGCGAAACCATAAGAAATACTCCTGGAATTTTTGAAAGGATTCGCCAGTCCATGAGAAGGAGAATTGAATCCTGTATTCAAGCAGAATGAGGACATTTTCAACAATTTTTGTGATAATTAAATCTGCTAATTTCTTATGTTTTATTTCTTATTTCTTTCCTCAGTTTTAAAAGTTTTTTGATAATTTGTTTGTTCATCTTTCTACATTATTTCGTTGTGATAATTGATTAAAATTAAAAGTTTACATTACATAATACTACCAACTTCATTACGTATTTCTAATTATGTTTATTGTATTTGTATTGTAAACATGTATTAAAATTTAAATTGTTTCTTTTTTAATTTATTAAGCATCATTGACTGCATTGCGGTTTTTATGATCTGAATGTTTTGTGTTCCATATGACCGATTCGTTTTCATATAAATCAAGAAACTCCAACATCACCTCATTTGGCAACACCATTTTAAATTTCAACACTAAATAAATAATATATATATATATATATATATATATATATATATATATATATATATATATATATATATATATATATATATATATATATATATATATATATATATATATATATATAAAATATATATATATATATATATATATATATATATATATATATATATATATATATATCTTTCGGTAACTCGTGTATTGTTGTCCTGAAAAGGACAGATTGTTTGCTGACGTTTCGGCAAAATTACATTTGCCATTGTCGAAGCTTAGAAGCTTACTGCTTATTGCATCGTTGGTGTGGTCCCTTTTATGTGGTCTTAGGCAGGCGTCACGGTTGGGTGATTTTGACCTGTCTGTCTCGCTTGGCTGCGTGTCGTCGGGCCAGTTGTCGTCGGGTGAAGACTGTTTGTGTATTGCCCATTGTTTTCGGTCGGTCTAATTCGGTTGTTTATCAAGGCAATTTTCCAGGTACTTGGCAAACGTTGACTGTCGTCACGGTTGTTTAAGTTGTTCGGTCTCTTTTAAATTTCAACCGACTCCCTCACAATCCTCTTTGCTAAGTATTCGCAACGGGCAAGCATCCTAGGGTTGGGAAAATCAATTTTGTGTCCGGTGTTCATGATGTGGCGTACTAGAGAAGAAGTTGTTGTTTTGTTCTTTAATGCGTTTATATGTTTATCTCTCCTGACCCCTAATCTTTCTGTTAGTTTGTCCAATATAAAATATTAATAATATATATATAAAATATATATATATATATATATATATATATATATATATATATATATATATATATATATATATATATATATATATATATATATATATATTTTTTTTTTTTTTTTAAGAACTAGACTAATTCGTATGTGTGTGCCATTATTAATAAACTTTAAAAACAATAAAAATAAACCACAACGTGTAAGTAATATTGACGGTATATAAAGGCTGGATTAAGAGCTCGACCAAAGGTCAGCGCGTACGGAACGCACGTATATATCGCCGCGTCGTAGCGCTTTAGCCAATCGACGTACGTCGAACCAACGAACAAGACCGATGGTCCTCATCAGCGCGACGTAGCTATACGCGCGTAGCTATCTATAGACTCTGCACTGTAGTTGATCATATATTTTCATTGATATAGCTACGTTTCACCGATGTTCGCGCCGACTGTCGGTCGAGCACGAAATCAAGCTTAATTTTTATTAAAAATGCCGACTAGTGAAGAGCTGTGCACGCTATAATAGGTTAGTCTTGTACGATATAATGTTAGTATATAATATATATGTCGGAGAATGAGGAATATTAGCGGTAGACATTTCCTGGCAATATAAATAAAACTCGGCAATCCGTTAAAACACACAACTAATTATTATTTTGACCATTTTTATTAATTTGCAAGTATTAATGTGTACATTGACCTCTGAAAATATCATAGATAGGAAAATGTCTGCAAGGGCCTGAAAATGGCCCCTTAAGAGCCCAAAAATCTGTTTTTTCAACTATTTTGGCCGATAGCTCCGGAAATATGACAGTTACGCAATTGACGTTTAGACAAAAATAAGGAGCAGTTAATTAGCTGCAAAAATGATGCCTATTACTTTTTTTCAAAAATTTGATAGTTCCGCATCTCGAAAGGCGCTCCTAAGCTACTTACACTTTCAAGCGGACGGACAGATTTTTAAATTACTTACAAACAATGCATATTTTTCCATAATTTAAACTTGTATTATGTATATGAAAGAAGGAACCTGTAGCTATAATATTTGGTTATTGTAACTATTTTTTTTGTTTCTCTAAAATATTTAAACTCGAGCCAAAGTTAGTTAAAAATGACGCCCATAACTTTTGTCAAAAATTTGATAGTTTTTGAGATAGCCGGCCATAAACGAGCTGCGTATTTTTTCATGTGTCCCGCATCTCGAAAGGCGCTCCTAAGCTACTTACATTTTTAAGCGGACGGACAGATTTTTAAATTACTTACATAAAAAATGCATATTTTTTTATAAGGAACCTGTAGCTATAATATTTGGTTATTGTGACCTTTTTTTTGTTTCTCTAGAATATTTTAACTCGAGCCAAAGTTAGTTTTTGCTCGATATTTTGACTCTTCTATCAATCTGTTCGTATTTTTCTATTAAGAGTAAGGTGTTGAGTACATTTCGAATGATTTAATTAATATTTTTTGTGTATTTTTTTAAACAACGTGTTTTTCTTAGAACGGTTTTTTTGGATTTTCGGAGTTTTCAGAAATGCTCTGGTCTATCGGGAATTAATAAATATTCAAAAACCATATCGTTTGAAACCATTTGAAAGCTTGAATTTTCCCCTTCTCGAGCATTTTCGAAAACTCCGGAAATCCGAAAAAACCTCCCTAAAAAACACGATGTTAATAAAAATATTTTTTGAATCTTACAGAATGTATTCAACACCTTCCAAAGCTCCATTATCCAAAAGAACTCGGTGAAATTAATCTTTATAAAAAAATATTAAAAGATTGATGGGAGGGTCAAAATATCGAGCAAAAACTAACTGTGGCTCGAGTGTTCAATATACTAGAGAAACAAAGAAAAAGCAAACAGTAACAAGATATTCTAGCTACAAGTTTCTTCTTTCATATGAATTTTGAATCATGCAAAAAACATTTTTACGGGAGTAATTTAAAAGCTTGTCCGTCCGCTTGGAAGTGTAAGTAGCTTAGAGCGCCTTTCGAGATGCAGGGTAGGTGCAAAAAATACCCGGCGCGTTTATGGCCGGTTATCTCAAAAACTATCAAATTTTTGGCAAAAGTGATGGGAATCATTTTTATAGCTAATAAACTGCTCTTCATTTTAGTCTAAATACGAATTGCGTAAGTGTACTATAAAGGTTTTTGTTGTGAGAGTCCATACTACTCAAAAAACTTGTCAAATACCTGGGCGGATCAGTGCTCGCAAATTGATATTTTTTTTTTGCTTATTTCCCTATATTACTATTGTATGTGTTTTTGGACCGTCTATCACGTAAAACAGACATATCCGAAATCTTAAGAATGAACCGATTTTTATAAATATTTGCTTACAAGCTTATCTTTTCTTCTAAAATAAACTTTATATATTGCGGTTGCGCTTTTTAATTTTGGAATTGAAATCCAACTCTTTATGACAAAAACTTCGAAAACTCTAAATTAAGTTTTTCTTACCTAAACATTTGTAGGAATTATTGTTACAAATTTTTAGTCAATACGCATGTTTCTTATAAGATTACAAACAAAATAACAGCCCCTAAAAACCAGTAAAGCAAGTTAAAGTGTATATTGTACACGTATGTAAATTTTTAACATAATATATTTATTTTTCTCAAGTAATTAATATTATACTATGAATTTTTTTTAAGAAATAATATTATTTTTATTAAAACTTTTTTAGATTTTTTAAATATTAAAAATAACTAGTATTTCTATTCCAGGAGGCAGAAAATGATGTTTTAAACCTTCAAAAGAATTAAAACTTTAGATAAAGTACGAAGGCAACTAGCTGAGTTTTTTGTGAAGACATAAATGTTTTTAAAATAGAGGAATGTTTTAGAATATTTCATGGATTTACTTGTAAATTTAAGCAAGCAGTAATCGACAATGAAAGAAGAAGGTTGCAAGAAGAACAAGCTATTGCCAGAAAAAAACATAGAGAGGAACTTCTTGCAGCGAAGCGAAAACAAAGTAAGATTTATTAAAACTCTTCTATATCTACAAAAAATATATTTATATAAAATTTAAAAGAGCTAGATAAATTCGTGCAAAATGTGCACCATTATTAATAAATTCCAAAAACAATAAAAATAAACCAGTACGTGTAAGTAATATTGGTATATAAAGGCCAAGGAAGTTTCAATGTTAATGAAAGCCCAATACTATGGCGTATTTGATCAAAAAGTGTCCGGCCCACTATAAAAATAACTGTCATGAGGGGCCCCCTCGATCCTGCGCAGTAACAAAATTCCCCAAAATATTGTAATGTGATGCCAACCTACACACAGTTTGTAGGTAGGCAACACATTATCTTCTGACAGAGCTGAAGTCCCGTTTTCGTGTGCGACGGTGCGGTGTTTATGAAACCATATCCGCGGTGTACCGTTGTCCCATCAACCCTTCCAAGCGATTTTTTTTCCTTGTGTGATTTTATTTTGTGGTTGCAGAAGCTTCTTGGATTGATAAAAACCTTCATATTTTATTGATTATTGGTTTATTTAATTGTGACTATAATTTTTGTTTATTGTTTCTTACTTACAATATCGTAACAAAATGCCTGAAAATTATATGGTTTTGTCTTGCAAATCCAAGGGTAACATACCCGGAATACTCCTCATTAGGAAAATAATTCAAATATCACTTTCACAAGACCATAAACTAATCTTGAATGTTCGGTGTCGCGAAAAGAAGTTAATTATTCATTTTGGCGTTACTTTTGAGAACAACCTTAACTAACAGAAACACATTACATTCATAGGCTCAACTGCTTTAAAAAAGCTTGGATTCCTCTTTTGAGCCAGTAAGTATTTATATTCGTTCAATCTGTATACTCTGTATGGATTCTAATCAGACCATATTAAGAATATTGTTCTCATGTCTGGGCAATGGAATTTCCTGCAACTCTTATCATTCTTGATTCCATTCAAAAAATATCTGTTCGTCTTATTATTGATCCCACGTTTACACAAAAGCTTCCTTTTCTTTCCCACCGACGGGCTGAAGGGGATATGTTACAATTTTATAGGTATTAAAGCCGCAGCCTTGGTGGACTGTCTGACGATATATAAAAAAATTCTTATGTAAAAAATTCTTCTTGTTAAATTTTTTTATGTTATCTGCATGAGGCAACAGTATTTTATTGTACTTTTATACAAATTATAAATTTATAAAATATTGTATTACCCTAAAACACAAACAACCCGTTCAAATATGGTAAGTTTGTACTTTTCTTGACCCTTGCCGATTTCGATGATATTTTGCATACACAGGCGCTGATTACAAATCTAAAATAAGTGTTTTTCTTAAACGTTTAATTTTGAGATATCGATCCTTAAATATGATAATTAGATTAAACTGATTTACACTATTTTGCCCTTCTTTTATCACATAATTCGTGATAAGTACATGAAACTATCATACAATGTTTGAAATTTATTTTAGGAAATCGTGTTGGATATTATTTTATTAAAATTTTTGGTAAAAATACGAGACCCCAAAAATGTCATTTATTTAAACAGAAGGCTGTGAAGTGGTGCCATCTTTTAAATCTTAAGATATAAAATCCAATAATACACAATAATTTTAAATATTCTATAATTGTTTCGTTTATTAACCAACAATGTTGTGCAAAAAAAAAAAAACAGTAAACGTATAGTTAGTCTGAATTTGACATTTGATGATATCAACTTTATACATGGTTATGATTCCCCTATTCTCGCTGCTCCGCACGCCTGGAAAATTTTGTTCTACAGCATTGACCTTCCATACACCTTTAAACTTCCTTGATAAAGGCTAGGTTAAGAGCTCGACCAAAGGTACGCCCTATTCTCGCTGCTCTGCACGCTTGGAAAATTTTGTTCTACAGCATTGACCTTCCATACACCTTTAAACTTCCTTGATAAAGGCTAGGTTAAGAGCTCGACCAAAGGTACGCTATTCTCTGCTCGCTTGGAAAATTTGTTCTAAGCATTGTTCATAGCACCTTTAAACTCCTTGATAAAGGCTAGGTTAAAACTCACCAAAGGTACGCCTGATCTCGGTCGTACTAAGTGTTTGTCACAAGCTAGCATGAAAATTCAACATCTTGTCTTTCTAATTCTAGATTTTTCTTCGAGAGTTCTCGTATTGAAAAAATAAACTGTATAATTGAAACAACTTTTATTTCACAGAAAATCAACCACAACAAGAAATAACAAACAAAACATAATGCATATTTATTCTGAATTAAAAATAATAAAATTAAAATTTATTTTTTATAAAAACACAAACTAACCTAAAAATTATTTCAGTTCATTCTAACGTTTAAATGATTATTGCCTATATAAATTTTGAGAATTTAACAAAGACTTACTACTGACTAACAGAAAAAAATGGGCAACAGTTGCTACTCGCAAATCGTATACGTGCCACTGCGTCTAATGAATCGCCACCCAGTTTATTTCTTTTTTTAGATTTAACATCTGTCACTACTGAAAATACTCTTTCTGTTTCAGCATTACTATGAGGTAAGCTCATACACAATTTTGCAAGAAGAGCTACATTTGCGTACTCAAATTCATCTTGAAAATTTTTAAGCTTACCTATTGTATGCCAAAATTCTTCACTGGATAAACTGGCTAGTTTTTGTTTATCAGTTTAATCTTCGGCAAAATTTATGAAAATTTTATTTCATTCTGCATCAATCAGAGCCCCGTTAATTCCTTCAATTTTAATAAACTTTTCTCAAACGGCGGAAAGAGTTTGTAAGTTTTCGGGTCTTATTATGCTTAATGCTATATCTGGTTTTAAAAATTTTAACGTAGCAAAAAAAGGGTTTATTAACGGAACTCAATTTTGAATTTTAGTAGCAGCTTTGACGAGAAATTAAAGACATGATTTCCTAATTAGTTTTTAAATATCTTTCGGCACAGAAGTTGATAAAAACAAATCGCATCACGTACTTCAGATCATGTTTCGAAAATAACGGGGGTAATATAGAACATTAATTTTTTTTTTAAATCTGGGCTGTTTGGCCTTACCATGTGTTTTGGCCAAACATTTAAATTATTAGTAGTATTATAATTTTTTGTTATAAGTGTTTTTATTACCACCATATTTTACCGCGTATTGTATTTTATTTCTGTTTATTGTAATTTTGCTGCTTGGATTAGAAATTGATATATTATATCATTTTTAGCATATAATATAATTTGAAGCCGTTCTTCTGATGAAAACCTCATTATAAAACTACTCCAATAAGTAAGAAACTTATTTTTAAAATTCTTGACTTTGACAAATAAGCACCTGTGACCTGTGGCAGCCAGGTTTTTTTTAGGTAAAACTATCCTTATAGTATCATGCAGTTTTTAGATAATTGCAGCAGAACCGCAGGAAATAAACCCAGCAACCCCTATATCACCGAATTCCTCGTGAAAATCTCTATCTATTGATATAAAAATATACGGGGTATTCCATTTAAAAAATACGTTACATGTGCTGTAACTCTTGTTTTTGTTTCAAATGTTTTTCTAATTAGACTATTGAATTCTACGGAAAAAAATACACGAAATGGGTATATGCGTTTTTTTAAAAAAGTATAGGGAAGTTCCAAAATAAAGCCCTGTTTACTTTAAAGTGAATAACCCTGTACATATAATATAAATATGTCTTTATGTCTGTGGTAAGCAGAATAAATGTTGAAATGGTATCTTTTTTAAAAGTTCATTTTTAAAAATACCAATTATATGCTTTATTTTTTTAAGGAACTTAAAGAAAGTAATTCTATCTGTCTATTATTCACCAAATTATCTTCCAATCGTGTTATATACGCCTTACACATTTGTTGATGCGGCTGTAGCAAGTGTACATCAAATAATACAGAAAATTTCACACCAACATTTTTCGACCAATGAAATACAAGCATTTCTTAACGTTGCCATAGTAACCTATGTATTTTTTCGGAAATTTTCTCTTCCTGGGGTGACATGCGATATTTGTTTGCATAAAATGCAAATGTTATGTTTTGCAAAACTATTCATTAAAAAAAAACACTCAATTTTTCGATGAATAATCAATAGTAAGTCTAGAAGTTTAACCAAGAGCTTTTGTAGAAACATTCGTGTTGACAGTTGTCTTCAAAATAAGCATAGCCTTCTAGATAAAACCAATAATAATTATAAGATGCTAGATTGCCGCAGATATATTAAAAAAAAAATTAAAATAGTTTTTAACTATTTTAGTAATACAGATTTAATAAGATGGCTCAAAAATTGAAATATAATCAACAATATGTATTATTTTTAACCAAGCGTTTTTAAAATATATATTACCTAAAACAATACAATATTAAACACTTTGTGTTGATGAATTTCCACACATTTTAACTAAAACATTCTACCAATTTAAGTAAACTAGAGTCAATGTGATGAAAAAATATAAAATATATTACATCCAGAATTGGTGTTTCAATGTTACTAACATCGGTAAAAAAAAGTTTGTACCGTCTTTAGGTGTTATAAAATATAGATCTATGCATGGTAGACTTTTTGCTAAAATAAGATTTTCTACCAGTTTTAGTAGAGTAAACTTAATATTAGAAAATGATATAAAATATATTACATACGAATTTGGTGTTTCTTGTAACTAAAATTGGTAAAAAAAAGTTTGAACCATCCTTAACGCCTAGGTTTTATAGGGCATAGATCTACGGTAGACTTATTGCAGAAATAAAATTTTCTACCAGTTTTAGTAAAGTCAACTCAGTATTCGAAAGTAATATAAGATATATAACATCCGAAACTGATGCTTCTATGTAACTAAAATTGGTAGAATAAAAATTTGGACCGTCCTTACAGCTTAAATGTTATAAAGTATACGTAGACCCTTGGTGGACTTATTGTTGAAATAAAATTTTCTACCAGTTTTAGTAAAGTAAACTCAGTATTCGAAAGTAATATAAGATATATTACATCCGAAACTGATGCTTCTATGTAACTTAAATTGGTAAAAAAAAGTTTGAACCATCCTTAAAGGTTAAATGTTATAAAATAGACCTAGAGCCTTGGTAGACTTATCGCTGAAATAAAATTTCCTACCAGTTTTAGTAAAGTAAACTCAATATTCGAAAGTAATATAAGATATATTACATCCGAAACTGGTGTTTCATGCCAATTTTACCATAAAGGGAGTTTTTTTTTATTGCTTCCCTTATCAATATTTTTTAATTATAAACGTCAATAATTATTGGTGTAAAATTTTCTTACCAAATACCAGTCGAAATCAAATTATACCAGGAAATTTTTTCTCGCTCACGAATATTTCGAGAATATTATCCCTCGCCTTCGGCTCTGTATAATTTTTAAAATATTCGTGAGCTCGAAAAAATTTCCGGAAATAATTTGACTTCTAATGGTATTACTAGTGAAAATATAACGTTAACGCCAGTGGAAATTACATATTCATTGCTTAAGTGCTTTTATCCTTTAAGGCAGTTAAAAAAACGTTTTTTGTGTAAAATTTGTGGGACTTTTACTTCAGATACGTTTTTTTCAAATTAAACCTCTTGTTAATAAGCCTATTGTCAGTAAAGGGCTAATTACATAAAAATAAATTTGCCAATTTAAAGCAAAATTCATTGTTTCAGCAGTAGAATGTAACATTTGTCACCATTTCAATTAAGACTAAGACTAACCACAACTAACAAAAATGTTTTATACCAAAGTGAAAATGTATGTTTAAAATAATAATAAATAGTTATTTGTGCAAACAATAATTGGAAAAAGCACTATTTTTAGTAACGAGCAGATTTCTGCGGAATGAGCGAAGCGAGTTCCGCCAAAGAATGTGAGTTATGAAAAATGGTGTTTCCCAACGTACAATTTTTTTTCTAAGTTTGCGAAAAGTTTTACTTTTCGAAACTAGTTTTACTTTTCGTAACTAGTTATGAAAAGTAAGATATTTTTCAACGTCAATGAGTTTTAAAAAGTGTCACTTTAAATGTAAAAAATTGGAAAAAACTATTTTAAATCTTCCAAAAGCTCCTCAAATTGGCAAAATGTTTTAAAGAAAATTTAAATTGTTATTTCATTATTGTTAATTACCTTGAGTAAACTCAGATTAAGTCACTTTTTACATTTTAATTTAATTTATTTCACCGTTTTTATACAGGTGCCAATTAGTTACTCTCATATTAAAAAAATGTATTCCTACAATCCAATAATAATTAACGGATTTACGGTATTACCCCGCACTTGCTTTCTAAATAAGGATTAGAGATTGAAACACATGAATGGGTAATAGACGTCAACGCCATCTACTGACCAAAGGGCGAAGCATACTCCTCTCAACTTACGGTGTCACAGACTTGCCGAGCTGAAATAATGTTACAAACATTTGGAAATGTATGCCCAATACTTGTACGGACTATTAACAATAGTGTAGTTAATTTCTTAACTAACTTTGTAGAGATTTCACCTAACGACATCTTGTGACCGGTTTCGATCTATATCAGATCTCATCAGACTATTCGACTAGCTTGTCTGATGAGATCTGATATAGATCGAAACCGGTCACAAGATGTCGTTAGGTGAAATCTCTACAAAGTTAGTTAAGAAATTAACTACACTATTGATTAGAGATTGGCCTGAGAATTGAATATTTGTATAGCTAAAGACCGTAGAAATAAAGTTTGTTTAGGACTTAGGAACGAATCATTCCAGACCTAATCAAAGGCTTTAGATATGTTAAAAGAAACGATCAGTGAGTCACCAAGAACCCTAAGGGATTTGTTACAGTTTTCTAAAATAAATTAAAAAAAAAACTGCTGTTTTTTTAAAATTTATTTTTGTGATCGAATCTATACTGTCTGTTATGTATAACTTGTTGAAGGGGACAAATTAACTAAAGAATCGATGGTAGCATTGACGGCAAATTGTTTAGCAAAAAGTTCGATTTTTCCTCTTAGCTAAATTGTTGTGCCAGATGGTGCGTCGCGGCATGCATTCTGTGACCTCAAAATATGTAGAGTATGACACAGTGGGCAAGCCGTAAGCTAAGTGTCTTAATGGAACAGTTACTGATGTCTGGTAAACTTCGGGAATTGAAGTAAGAAACGTTATTTTAATTATGATTGGTAAATCGATAAAAGCGGATGTGTTCTGTAATAAGATTGGTGAGCAAGTTACTGACTGCGATAGGTTTCGTCTGCTCTACTCTGTGGGTCAGTGTTTGTAGATCCAAACCAATCCGTTATTATTATGGACAATTAGGAAGGCAAAGAAGTCAACGTAGAAATTGTTAAATGGGAAACACAGCATATACAGTGTGTTCCAAATTGGTGGGGAATGTATGGGGATCTTGGAAACCACGATAGATAGAAAATTGGTTAAATGGGGAAAGTTTTGGACAATTATGTTAATAAGCTAATTCCGTCTACTACATGGTTTTATCTATTCAGGTTTTTGAGAAATTTTGAAAAAACCTGAAACATGCATTTTCGAAAATCGGCCATATTTTTTTTATAAGTTAAAATTTTTCAAATCTGTAAAAACTTCTTCAGAGCAACTTTTTTTGTAGAATATGACCGACTAGTCAATTTTTATTTTTTACGTTTCGGCTTTTTAGAATCATCATCAACTTTACTTTTTCATATGGGCGCCATATTGGATTTTTTCGCAGCCAAATAGTGCTTTTTATTTTTATTTCAACAATGTATAACATGTTATAGTTTAGGAGTTTATAACATCATCTACTTCAAAAAACAAATATTTTCTCAGTTGGCCTTGATTCCGGCAAATGTCATCTAGCGTCATTGGCAGCAGAAGAAATGTTGATATAGCTGCGCAAACGTATTTCGACAATTTTCCTGAAAGGCAGCATCCTAAACTAACATACTTTCGAAAACTGGAATTCGGAAAGTTTTAAAAAACTCAGACCTAAGAAGTAAGTTGAAGAAAATCGACAACGAGATGCTGCAGTTAACCAACATTTTAAAGAAAATCTAACATCTTCAGCCAGAGATGTTGTTAGAGAATTCCACATACCTAAGTCAACCATTCATAGGGAAGTTAGGACTATTTAAAAAATATCGTTAATATGTTGAGAGAAATGGACAACATTTTTAATTTAAAGTCGTTATTTTACATATTCATTTTAGTAAGAATATTAGTTTAGCCACTTTTCATTGTTTTTGTTTTCACTTGTTTCAATTAACTTGTTACGTGTAGTTATGTTATAACACGATATTAACGTTATAGCTATGTTTGCGAAACCCATTTCTGTAAAAATGTCTGTTCAGCTTATCTATTTTGCCAATTACTAATATTTTATTGCTTACAAAAAAATGACGTTTACCGGAATCAAGGCCAACTGAGAAAATATTTGTTTTTTGAAATAAATGAGGTTATAAACTCTTAAATTATAACATGTTATACATTGTTGAAATCAGAATAAAAAGCACTATTTGGCTGCGTAAAAATCCAATATGGAGTCCATATGAAAAAATAAAGTTGATGATGATTATAAAAACCCGAAACGTAGAAAATAAAAATTAACTACTCGGTCATATTCTACAAAAAAAGTTGCCCTGGAGAAGTTTTCACAGATTTGAAAAATTTTAACTTATAAAAAAATATGGCCGATTTTCGAAAATGCATGTTTCAGGTTTTTTCAAAATTTCTCATAAACCTGAATAGATAAAACCATGTAGTAAACGGGATTAGCTTACTAACATAATTGTCCAAAACTTTCCCCATTTAACCGATTTTCTATTTATCGTGGTTTCCAAGATCCCCATACATTCCCCACCAACACACTGTTTATTTGGTAAAATATCCAAAGGATAGCCTAAGCCTAAAAATATCAGGCCTAAGTGATTTTAAGTTAGAAATTCTAGCACGAACAAGATTATTGTAAATGTATGCACATGCACCAGCCTGAGAAAGAAAGGATGTGCCGTGGGATAAAGAGGTGGTCGTTTAAAGTTTTAAAGCTAACCTTTTGGTTTAAAAAAAGTATGTATGATTTGGATGACTAAAGAAAATAGTGAAACGGGTTTAAAAAATGAAGAATGAGAAGAGAATGTAAATATTACAAATTTATTAAAACTTAAATCTTAAAACATTAAGGAACAGAAAACATTAAATTTAACATGCAAAATAAGGTAGCAAACTTTAAAGAATTATAAACCATACTGTGAGTAGTAAATCTGTTGCTTCTGGCGTTGCTTGTTTCCTTGTTATTAGCCTACTAACCAAAGTTATAAAGTCAGCTATATCCGATTGGGGAGATATACATTAAAAACTACTGTTTTCTATTTTTTTTATGAGACGAGTGGATAAAAAAAAGTAAATTATATTTTTAGTAAACATCTTTTATAGTACTACCTAAATCTACCTAAGAAACATTCAAAAAATTACCATTATATTCATTTATTTTTAGTGGAATGCTTTGGACAAACTGATGAGATTCCTTTTATTGATTTACAAATTTATGACTCTGTAGCTAGTTATTCCAAAAAGGTAAGGTTTACAATTAGTAAAAAATGTAAAATAATTGTCAAGTGTATTTTAGAACTATAGACCTCAAAATGGAAGTGTAATTTCCGAAGACGAAACGTCCGTTACAAGTTCCCCGTCTTTTTGCAGAAAAAAAATTGGTTCAGTATATGGAAATGGCCAGGAAAATAGTACAGCAAACGACGAAAAATCTCCAGGTAAATATTTATAATAACACTAATTATAAGTTTGCTTTTACTGAAATTTGCTTAAGGCCCTTGCTGCCTCGTGCACATCTCTTCTAAGCTACTGCAATGGGTTGTTGTCATTTGCAGTGAATTTAGCTAAGTAAATCGAGTTAGAGAGGACGTGAAAATCTAGTACAATGTAGGAAAGTCAGGCCAATGTCTTACTTGATATTGTGTATTACTTTTATTCTCTCGTACTAGTTTTGTAGTTTCTAAATAAAATCTATGGCATTTCCTGTATATTAGATTAATTGGATAAATTCTTTCCAATCTCAATTAAACAATAATTTAATAAAAATTAACATACCAAAGAAAATCAAATACTTCAATTTGTAAGAGAAATGTCAATAAATATTTTTTAAAAAACAATAATTATTATTTAGTCGAGGCAATGAAGCACTAAAAAGGCCAAAAGTTCTCGATTTTTTGCTGCAGCCAAAAATGCATTTTCTAAGACGCATTTCGGAGGATTTGATGACTTTGTAAATAAGAGTCAGAACTGGCTCAAGTCGGGTACCCGGGAGTTTTTGAGGTCGGCTGATCATGATTATGATGTTTAAATTGGCCCACAGCCGACCTGGAGCTCAGGAACGCCAATGAACGTCATCTCCGTGGAACTCCCAAAATTCACGCGGGAAAGGAGAAAAACTCGGCGCCCGGGGGGTTTTTAGGTAGCTGAATTTAAATATGGCATCGGCGAACACCCTTCGGACACCCTCCGGACACCCTCCGGACACCTGGTACGTCCGAACCTACACCTGGACGTCATCTCCTAAAATTTTCCTAACAATATCGACAAAAACAACACGAAAATCATTGAGGATTTTTGGGGCGCTGAATCAAAATTTCACGTCGAAAACTATTCCCTGAACACCTGGTCCACCGGAATCTAGCCCTGGACGTCATCCCCGAGGGTTTTCCTAACATGATCAAAAAAGCCGAACCGAAAAACTTCAACGGGGGTTGAATCCCAATTTCATGTTGATAACGGCCCTCCGAACCCCCGGTGCACCGGAACCTGGCCTTGGGTTTCATCTGCTAGGGTTTCCCTGACATAATCGAAAAAGACGAACCGAAAATCGTAAAGGGATGCTGAATTAGAATCTCCGAGGGTTTTACAGTCGCGATCACAAAAAAACTCCCCCAAAACTATTTAATACATTCATTTATGTGTAACTCTTCCCTAGGGCCATAGAAAAAATTGATCCAGTCCTGCAAGAATGACGAGATTAATCTCCGGCTACATCTCCGAACACAATACGGTGGAATAACAATGCGCCAAATGTTCCATGTAAGAAAAGAATTTTAAGATTGTTTAGGATATTGTCTAGTTAAAATATGTATACTGCCAAGCACATACACTGAGAAAATTCAGACCTAAACAGTTCGGACACAAAACGATGTGTGAAACTCATCCTGCAATCTAAAACTTATCAGCTAGCGATCCGTCGACGTTCCTCCGATGACTCGACGGGCAGCTTCCGAGAAACCAAAACTTTTGGGTTCTGGGGGAAGTATGGTTGCAAAGCTGAAATTTAAAGGAATTGATGGAAGGGCACCACAAGGAGTGGAGCCCACTACCGGTGTGTCACGTGATCAAGAATTTAATATATAGTTACGTGTCAACACATTTGAGTTATTAATTAATTAAGTAAGGCAAACCTACAGGTTCATAGTTTTGAGGTCAATAAAAATTATTTTAACGCAAATTACATAAATATTGCGTTTCTATTCATTCTATTTCTTTCCTCCTCACATAATCTAGAATCAACAATTCCACACAGATATTGCAGTATTGACGCCGATCTCTAAGACATCCGGTTTGGATTACATTCATAGTAATGGCATGGGTGTCGAGATAAAAGTTTCATGGTATCCAGGGCCAGGTTCCGGTGCACCGAGGGTTCAGAGAGTCGTTATCAACATGAAATTTGGATTTAACGCTCCAAAAAACCCCCCTTGAAAATTTTTGGTTCGTCTTTTTCGATCATTTTAGGAAAACCCTCAGAGATGGCGTCCAGGGCCAGGTTCCGGTGCACCAGGTGTTCAGTGGATCGTTTTTGACGTGAAATTTGGAGTCAGTGCCCCAAAAAAAAACCCATTTAATGATTTTCGGGTTGTTTTTGTCGATATTGTCGGGAAAATTCTTGGAGATGAGGTCCAGGTCTAGGCTTGGACGCACCAGGTAGCCGGGGGTTTTTCGCCGATGCCATATTTGAATTCAGCGACCTAAAATCCCCCCGGGCGCCTAGTTTTTCTCTTTCTCCGCGTGAATTTTGGAAGAGTTCCACGGAGATGACGTTCATCGGCATTCCTGAGCTCCCGGTTGGCTGTCGGTCAATTTAAACATCATAATCGTAATCAGCGCCCTCAAAAACCCCCGGGTACGACTTGAGCCAGTTCTGACTCTTATTTACAAAGTTATCAAATCTTCCGAAATGCGTCTCAGAAAATGAATTTTTTAAATGTATTTTTGGCTGCAGCAATACAATTTCCGGTTTGTACATCCGGAAATTAGGGGGGAATTTTACAAATAATTTTTGCAAGCGAATACAAAAAACCGCATTCCGATCCGACCTGCGGAAAAAAATCAAGAACTTTTTTGCTTCATTGCCTCGACTAATTAATAATCTAATATTATAATATTTTAATTAATTTCATATAAGAGTTTGTTAGTTTAATGTTCAATATTGTTTTTTTTAAGCATATTACCTGTTTTAAACTTATTAAGTTTCTTGAAAACAAGTAAGTTATTAAAAAAATTAATTAGATTAGTTATTGGTGCACTTTTTATAGAGTTTTTAGTAAGAAATTTGAAAGGTTGTCCAATTTCCAAAAAAAAATAATAATAATAAAATAACTATAAAATTCTATCTTTTGTAATTTTAGGAATTCTTTTCATAAATATTGGCTTTCACTAAACTTTATGGTTAACTAATGCCTATCCATGTAGATTACAATTTAAGTTATATGAAGCAGGTGTAACTGGTTGATTTCTCCGTAATTTATTACCTATTTTCAGTCGTCATGTTTAATTTTTTATGAAAGATATTCTTTGCTTATGGCAGCGCTTCTCTGTGGGGCGCGAGCACACTAGAGAGGGGCGCGAGCATATCCAAAAGAAAATATTATTTTAGAAAATTGATTAACTGACTAAAAGAAAAGCACAAACACACATACAAAACAAAATACATTTCGACATAATATTTTATAATTAATTTATTAAATTAAAACAACTTACTAAATCAAAACTTACCAAATTAAAAACAAATTTAAAAATTACACAGATCCACAAACAGAAATGGTGTGTTCTGGGTGTCGGACTAAGATTTTCTGGCGTACTTTTTTTTGCTGAACACGAATGTGAAGTCAAAATTGGGGGTCAAACAGCAAAAAATCGCGAAACCACGAAATGTTTGGACTACGATTATATGAACTATAAGAGATACAAAAAATTTCGTAGAACAAAAAAAAGCTTTTTAAGTTGTCTATAAAAAAGATCCATAAACATTTTCGAAGCGATATATAAACGAAAATGTAATTTTGACAAAAAATTTCAGTCCAAAATAGGATTTCTTTTTATTAATATGATCTTTGGGTTTTTTTTTATTAATAAATCATTTATTTTATTTATTTGAATCTCAAATCACCCAAAAAGGTGCAGAAAAAAAATTTCAAATTTTTCCGGTGGTATACCTTGAAAAATTCTGAAAATTCGGTTTTTTGATTATAACTCAAAAAATATTGAATTTAGACAAAAAAGTTATATAACTTAAATTGAAAGTCTTGTTAAAATACACTGCTTATAACCTATAAAGTTTTGTCTATCTTTTATAAGTTTTTAAGATATTGACTTTTATAATTAAAAAAAATCGTTAATATCTAAAATTGCGTCTTTTCTCGATTATTTGCTGTTTGACCTTCAATCTTAACATTAAATTCATGTTTAGCGGAAAAAATATACTCCAGAAAATCCTAATCCGACACCCAGCACACAAGACTTTTTTGTGGGCCTGTGTTATTAGTGACTTCCTTTGGCCTGTCTTGCAGCGCAAAGTTTTTTAAAGGAAGGCCTAATATAAGAAATAGACATTTTTAGTTCTTTTTGTTAAAGTTGGGACACTTTATTATACATTGTAGTATTGTTTATAACCTGTTGTTTTTTGAAATGTCATATTGATTTTGATGTTGTCATTAAGTTATTAAAAAGTCTTGTAAAAGTCATTATAGTCTTCTATTTTATAAAGTAAATCTTACACTAACACTTGACCCTTGGGCAAAGATCACCGTACTTCAATATGGTAGCAGAGCGTGGTTACCATTAATCAAGAATTAGTGTTTTTGAAGAAACGTATTGTTAACGATTATTGAACCTTTTTACAAAGAAATTTTTACAAAGTTTATACAGTAAGAAAAAGCAATGGATGCCAGTAAGATCAATATTGGACTGCTTGAGGGAGACCAGAGTTTGGTGTCCAGAACTAAGAAATTAACCAGATCAAGAGACATTATCTTTGATGAAAAACCTTTTTCCAGTAAAACGAACTGGTCTGCATGGAAGTTCAAGTTTTCTATTCTGCTTAGAAGTATACCTGGAGCAAATGATGTATTAGAAGGTAAATGCCAAAAACCTGTGATACCTGTTGCTGAAGAAGGTGCTACTGTTAGCAAGGAAACCCAGACAAAGTATGAAAAAGACCTGAAATTTTATGAGCAAGCAGAAAACAGTGCTTTAATATTACTCACTGTAAACATGACTCAAGAAACTTTACAGAAGGTTATGAGATTTACTACAGCTAGAGATATGTGGTTAGAACTACATAGATTGTATGATGGTGCCACAGAAGAAAAGACATATAATTTATGTATGGAATTCTTTAGCTTTAGAAAAGAAGTAAATGATGACATTGCGACGCACATCTCAAAACTGAAAAATCTATGGAATCAGTTACAGATTGAGGTCAGTAAAGAGAAAACTGCTACTAAAAGTTCTTGTAGCTGCGACTTACCAGAACTATTACTAATTTGTAAAATTTTGGACACTCTACCGGAGGAATATTTTTCATTTAAATCCAGCTGGATGATGATGGTTAGGTCAGACAGAACAGTTGAGAATTTGACAAGTCAGTTATGTGCTTTTGAAAAAGCTTTGTTGAACAAAAATGGAAGTATTCAAGAGGTGTTAGTGGCAAATAATAATCACAAAAGCAGTAGTGCAAGGCATGAGAAGAAAGGCTTTCAGTGTCCTTATTGTCGCCAGCGCGGACACAGACTTAGAAATGTGAGAAGTGGAAATCAGACGGAAGACCACCTAAACCAGAAAAAGTCACCACCAATAATGGTCAAAGCAAGGTAAATCAAACCATTTTGGCAATATCGTCAGCCGTACTAACTACTACACATAATGATTCGCAAAATTGGTATGTAGACAATGGAGCGACCAATCACATTTGTAATAGAAAAGAGGTTTACACGTATTATGAGCCCTTTAATGAAGAATACACTGTTATGACTGCCAATGGTGATGCGGTAAAGGCTTTAGGAAAAGGTACAATTGTCATAGAAGCGACAGTAAACGGAAGAACAGAACAGTGGCATATGGAAGATGTTTAGTATGTACCCAAAATCATGAAGAACCTGTTTTCGGTACTGTCAGCGCAAGACAAACGTCCCAACAGTAAGTTTATTTCCACAGCAGAAGTTTGTGAGTTGAAGCTTGGTGAAAAGACAATTTTAGTTGGAAAAGAAGTAAGCACGGAGGGCTTTACAAGTTATCCGTAAAAATTGTTATGCCACAAGTCAACGCCGTTCTAGAAAGCGGAAACATACTTCAGTTATATCACGAGCGACTGGGTCATCAGAATAAAAGACATGTGAAGCAAATTCTGAAGAAAGAATTCGGCATGGACGTACCTTTAGACAGCGAGTTATGTGAAGGTTGCATATACGGCAAGGCGCACGTTATGAAATTTGGTTCCAGAGACAGAGCAACGAAGCCTGGAGAACTTATTCACTCTGACGTGTGTGGACCTTTTGAAAACAGCTTTAGCGGCTACAGGTATTTTTGTCTATTCAAAGATGACTACAGCAGATTTCGAAGAGTTTTCTTCATGAAAGAAAAATCAGAAGTGTGTAATCACTTAAAAACGTTCCTAGCAGAAGCAAAAGTTGCAGGTTATGTCATAAAAGAGTTCTTGTCGGACAACGGAGGTGAGTTTGACAATAGACAAGTACGAGAGATCATGAACCAAAATGGAATTCATCAAAGACTCGTTATGCCTTACACTCCCCAGCAAAACGGTTGTGCAGAGAGAGACAACAGAACTAAAGTTGAAACAGCCAGAGCACTTATGCATGCAAGAGAAGGATTACCCAAATCCTTATGGGGCGAAATGATCAACACCGCAATGTACATTCTGAACAGATCAGGTGTATCTAGCGAGAATGACAAGTCACGTTTCGAAGTATGGTATCGAAAGAAACCAAGTTTAAAACACCTAAGAGTAATTGGAAGCAAGTGTTATTCTGATATACCCAAGACTAACAGAAGAAAGATGGATAAAAAAGCTGTCAAAGGAATCTTAGTGGGATATGATGATAATGACGGTTACAGAGTTTGGTGTCCAGAAACTAAGAAATTAACCAGATCAAGAGGCATTATCTTTGATGAAAAACCTTTTTCCAGCATCCGAACTTAGTTTTGAACAAGAAAAAGCAGAAAACACTGAAGACAGTGAGAATACGCTTTTGATCAATCAAGACGGAGAGGGAGAAGGTAGTTGTAAACAACTTGAAGAGAAAGAAAAAGATGTTATTGAGAAAGATAATGAAGATTCCGAGAGCACAACTTCAGAGTTTTATGGTTTTGACAATGAATTACCTACAAAGAATAGAGAAAGAGATTTGAGAAACAGAGCAAGCTTACGAAAACCAGCTAGATTTGAAGATTACGCAATGACAGTTGCAGCTAACATACTTGAAACTCAAGAGCCGAATACTTACAAAGAAGCTATTCAAAGTGACGAGAAAGACCAATGGTTACAAGCTATGAAGACAGAAATGGAAGCTCATAGAATAAATGGCACATGGGTCTTGGATAAGTTACCACCAGGAAGAAAAGCTATACCTTGTAAGTGGGTCTACAAGATAAAGAGAAACCCAGATAGTTCTATAGACAAGTATAAGGCGAGATTGGTTATCAAAGGATTTTCACAAAACCAGGTGAAGATTATGACCAAACTTTCAGCCCTGTTGCTAGACTTTCTTCAATAAGAGCTGTGATAAGCGTAGCAGCGAATCAAAAAATGACATTAACTCAATTTGACGTATCAACAGCGTTTTTATATGGTTCGTTAGAAGAAGAAATCTTTATGAAACAACCAGAAGGCTTTGTTGATGGTACGGGAAGAGTATGTTGCTTAAAGAAAAGCCTTTATGGACTCAAACAAGCGCCACGTTGTTGGAACAAGCGCATTGTAGAAGTCATTACTAGTTTAGGATTTCAAAAGAGTGATGCAGACTCTTGTCTATTTGTCAAAAAGCAAGCAAATGGTATGCTCATTTTGTCACTATATGTAGATGATGGACTTCTAGCATCGAGTGATGACAATATGAAGAATGAATTTCTGGAAGGTCTAAAGAAGGAGTTCAAAATAACCATCAAACCTGCATCATACTTTTTGGGACTTGAAATTGAGAAAAATTTGGACAATACTATCAAAATTAGTCAAAAATCCTATGCTAAGAAACTACTAGAGAAGTTTAGAATGCAAGATTGTAAACCAGTCTCAACGCCAATAGTTAGAGAGGCTATTGAGTTAGGGAAGGATGAAGAGGAAGCTAAACCAAGCTTTTCCTACAGAGAAGCAGTGGGAGCGTTAATGTACCTAATGACTGGAAGCCGCCCTGATTTAGCCTTTGCAGTTGGTGTTTGTTCAAGAAGTTTGGAAAATCCAAGTGTTCAAGACTACATGCGGGTGAAAAGGATATTCAGATATGTCAAAGGGACATTAGATCTGGGTATAACCTACAAGTACAAGTACAAAAGCGGACACCTAAGAGGTTACAGCGATTCAGATCATGGAGGTGACCAAAGCACCGGTCGATCTACGTCTGGAGTCCTTTGTTTGTACAGCGGAGGAGCAGTGTCATGGAGCAGTCAGAGACAAAGTTCAGTGGCAATTTGCACCATAGAAGCCGAAATTGTAGCAGCTAGCGAATGTGCGAAAGAGTTGATTTGGTTGAAAAATCTTTATGAAGAAATTCTACAACTCAAAGATTTGCCAGTACTAATGGTTGATAATGAGGCAGCTGTGAAACTATCACAGAATCCAGAATTTCACAAACGCACAAAGCACATCAGAATAAGACATTTCTTTGTTCCAGAATTGGTCTTAGAAGGTGAATTAGTCGTTGAGAAAATAGAAGGTAGTAACCAAATTGCTGATATTCTGACGAAAGCCCTTTTTAGACCAAGAGTAACACAGTTAAGAAGTTTGATGGGTCTTACAAGTTAACCAATACTCAATGAGGGAAGGTGTTAAAGTTGGGACACTTTATTATACATTGTAGTATTGTTTATAACCTGTTGTTTTTTGAAATGTCATATTGATTTTGATGTGGTCATTAAGTTATTAAAAAGTCTTGTAAAAGTCATTATAGTCTTCTATTTTATAAAGTAAATCTTACACTAACACTTGACCCTTGGGCAAAGATCACCGTACTTCAACACTTTTTGTATATTTAGCTGTGATCTATATTTTGTCTTTAAATAAGCCACTGCAGAAAATTTAGGTTCACAAAGGTGGATGTTAAAAATGGTAATAGAATGCGAAATGCAGAAAACCCATCTAATCCCGCCAAAAATTGAAAAAGTGATTTATTACTAAATTGTCTTTTGGTTTCGCCACTTGTCGTGAAGTCTATAAAGTTTTCTTCTTCAGGAATTAAAGTCCTTCGGGAATTTTCTGAAATGGATCCCCAACCCAGTCGTAACTTGCTATCAGTTTATCAGCAAGAAAATATTTTTTAAAATTCTTTGCCAGCATGGCTAAATAATTTTCAATAGTTACAAAAACAACTTTTACCTGTTGTTCTTTAGTCTTGTAAGTTTTAACAAATCATCCACATTTACAAACATTGTTAGTTTTTTTTTTAAATTTCTGCTACACAATTTTCTACAAAAAGCATTAGTTTTATCACTCGTATCCAATATGGTATATTTGATCCTTGAAGTTGAGGATTCAAGTTATTTAATTTCTTGAATATATCGACCAATTAGCTCAATTCTGTCACAAATAAACCATTGCGAAAATTCTCAGTTTCCGGTCTGTTTTCCTTTTTTAGAAAAATGGCGATTTCTTCTCTTAACTCACACGTTGCAAAAATATCCCACCTATAACCATCTTTACAAAGTGCGGAAAAGATTTTTGATTTCAGGGGTCTCATTTTTATATAATTTACTACGGTTGCAACCGTAGCGTAGTTAAACATTATTCAAATCTGGACTCATTTCTTTGGAAGCTAGAGTTTCTCTGTGGATCATTCAATGTCAGTGTCCGAAGAAGGACAAGGCCGTAGTGTATGGGGGGCGCGATGAAAATTATGATTGAAAATTGGGCCGCGAATACTGAAAGGCTGAGAAATGTTGGCTTATGGGAATATATTCTTGTCTTGTTTACTTTATATAATATTTAAAAACCTCTTAAGAAAAAAATATACGTTATCATTTAAAAGCAGAAGCTTCTGTGCTAAACTTAAAATTGAAACTCACTTACCCCGTATAGCGATCCAGACCCAACAAAATCAACTTTTGTAAAAAATCTACATTGACGTTTGTTTTTGGGAAAACATTAAAACTTTTTTATTCTTAAAGCAGGCATTTAAATAGTTTAGATCGCAAATGTAAAACTGGGTAAGTACGCTTCAATTTGGATCAATTAGGCTTAAATTCAAGAGTGCTTTTAGGTAAATGTTTCACATCGTTTTCGTCTTGGCAAAAATGCTTTTTTTTTAAATTAAAATGTTTTTTATTGCAATATTTAAAAATTAAATGAAACCGGTTATTTAGTTTTTGTTATGGCCATAATTTTAAAGTTTAATTTTATTTTTAACTATTTTAATAGATAATAAAAGTAAATATTAATTTAAGAATCACAAAATTATAATATATTTTCAAGAAAAAAACAATAATAAATATTTTTAAAAACAGTTAATTTTGTTCGATCTGATCGCTATACTGATATAACTTTGAAAAGTAAGTTTTTTTCAATTTTTGAACAAGAGCTTTTACTTTAAAATTATTAGATAGCCTTTTATCCTGAACAAGTATTTTAAATAATATATATTTTTTAAGTTTAAAAATAAAGGTTTGTTTTTCTTATGCTATGTTAATTTTTATACGCTAAGATTTAGTTAAACTTTGATCAGTGTTTTGTCAATTTGAGGACATACAGATATTTTTATTAAAAATATATTTTATTAACGAATGGTAAATAAACAAGATTTCCATATGGATCAACAATTATGCCGGTCAATAGTCAATGTATAAAATGAATCGAGATATTCTTGATCTCAGAAAGGTTCAGAAGATTTGTTAAATGGACAAAATGTAAAAAAAAGCTATCTACTTTATCCGTCTCCTATAATTTTGTAAGTATCGGTTGTAGAGAAAAATAGTAGAGGAAGAAAAGCTTTGTAACTAACTAAATTTCCTATAAAATCGAATTGGTTAGAAATGGAAAAACTTATTACACTTTTTCCAAAATAGCAACAAACAAAAAAAAGACAAAAAAATTTAGTTTTTTGGATGGGATATTTGGATTCTTAGATTTTCCTGAGAGCTTTTATTTTCGGCCGGAAAAAACTTCATGGTATAATAAGACGTCGTTGTACCATAATCCGTTCGATGTTAGTGCACAATAATTTTTCAATCCAATCTTGTTTGGACAATTCAGATTACTAAACCTAGACTTTTTAGTGTTTTTCACATATACTAGAGATCTTAAGCTTTAAAACGTTTTTTTTTTAATATAATTTGGATCATTTGGGCGCCCTTAGCAATTGTTTAAAGTTATTAATCATTGCTCATGGCAATAATTGTTTAAACAATTTTTGTTTAAACAAATAAAAAGCACCCAAACTAAGCAACTTTCTACTAAGGTTGGTTTACTTAAATCGGCTAATTTTGGTCTGAAGAATATGTGGTAGGTTTTTGTAAAACACCCTGTATAATATGTAACTTCATGGTCAGTTAATCTCATCTAAACTTGGGTTTATTATTTTTAAGAAACGATAAAATTATATTGCTATTTAGCAGTAAATCTTAAATATTTTATTTGGACACTAACATCTAAATTTCAGCTGATAATTTTATTTTACCTGCAGGTGATAATAGGAAAGAAAATAATAAATATCTCCTGCTTGGTTATTAGTGAAAGGCTAAGTGGGTTAGTTCGTCATATCCAAAATTTAATTAAAAATTTAGTATATATTTTTGTAAATACTGTACAGGGTTCCCCCATAATAGACTACCTATTTTGATATTTAAATAAATTCTTTATAAATCAGTACGTTTTTTTTAATTAATTTTTATAATAATTAGCTTCTATGGCCTTTGGGATTTGAATCAACATATTTTTAATCAAGTAGGCACCTGACACAAAATTGATTTTCGTATTTCTAATAAAGTATCATTAGGTTTAAATCAAAAACATTCTAGTTTTTAATGTTTTTGGTTTAAATACATAATTTAATGTTTAAATTAGTTTAACAACGAATTTGGTAATTGTCTCGAAAGTTGCCTCCTCTCCGATTTTGACCAAATTTGGTATACGAGGGTTTTTTTGGGGCGCTGATTACGAATCTGAAAATATTTTTTAGCAACGTTTCGTTTTCGAGATATTCATAATCAAAGTTACACTCCTTCTTTTTGCACAGAATTATTGATTTTTACACTATATTAGCACACAAGTTTTTACAAACACCTTTTAAAAATTGTTTTTATATTTATTTTACACCTTTTTTCCATTTAATTCCAAACATCCACTTTCACACGCCCCAACGTGGCCGCAACCATGGATACACTAGTTATTTTGTAAGCAAATAAGGCTGCTGCCTTTGAAATTGAAAGTTCCCAATTTAATGGAAAAAAGGTGTAAAATAAATAAGAATACAAGGTTTTACAAGGTGTTTATAAAATATTATGTGCCACTTTAGTGTAAAAATCAAAGTGTACAAAAAGAAGGGAGAATATAGTGAAAATGAGATTGGTTTGATTTTCAAATTTGAAGATGAATATTTCGAAAACAAAACTTTGCCGAAAAAATATTTTTTCAGATTTGTATCAGCGCCCCAAAAAACTCCCCGTATACCAAATTTGGTCAAAATCGGAGAGGAGGCAACTTTCGAGACAATTACCACGAATTTTTTGCGTGAAAATATAAAGAGTAACTTAATAGAAGAAAATGAAGCGACAGTACATATCACGAAAAACTCTAAAAAAGTTCTGCAGAAGTGTTTAATAGCCGACTCATTTCACTATTTGGGGATTTAAATTGGCTCTTAGGGTCCCCGGACTTAACTGCACCAGACTTATTTCTGTGGGGCTATTTAAAGTCAAAGGTTTTTGCAACTCGTCCAGAAAACATCCAAGATCTTAAGGTCCAAATTTCTGAAGAGGTCCGGTGAATAGATCAGGTTTTCCTTCATCGTGTCATGAATCATTTTTTGTCAAATCGAAAAAGTGCATTGAAGTTAATGGCATTTACTTAAAAGACGAAATTTTTAAAAGTTTGAATAAGTCATATGTTATAGTAAATCCCAAAGAGTGAATTGTCACTAAATGTAATAAAATTTTAGTTTTATTAAGTTTTAACAATTTTACTGAGCAATTAAAATGGGTAGGCTATTATGGGGAACCCTATATAAATACATATATGTCCTATTTAAATTTGTATCAGAAAAAAAATAAATATAATAAAAGAACGTTAGCTCACAGTATATTACTGGGACAAAGAAAAATGTAATTTAAGAAATAATAGAATTTTTTTATATAGATGTGACCCCAAACGGAAGTATTCGTAGAAGAAGAAGTAGAGTACTGTCTGAAGAAGACAGTAACCTTTTGGACTTTTTAAAAGCCTCTGGTGACAATAATAGAGAAAGAAAATCATGGGGCAGTTTAGGTAAATATACTAAAATCTACTAAATTTAAAGGTTATAAATAATGTTTATTTAATTTGTTGTTTATCTTTTAGGTATTATGGTAATCAATAAAAACACAACAATGTTAAATTAAGGTTTTTGTAATTTACCCTTAAATTGTCTGAAGTTTATAATATGGCTTGTTTGTAATATTTATTTTTTTATATTAGAACGTAGCAAGAAGGCAGAATAAAGTGCATAGACATATATGTATTATGGGCTGATTAAAAAAAGACATTTCTTTTTTTTTAAATCCCTACTTTAAAACCTCCAGAAAGGTATAAAAACCCGCCTGTAAAAAACCTAAAATAAACATAAAATATATTAATATTGAAAGGTCGCGCATCACGAATTTCCGTTTTCCATTTAAATAACACGGGAAGTTTTTTTTAAACTTTGAAATTTTTTAAGTCTCGAACAGCTTATTTTACAGCTAAGACCATAAAATATTTTTATTTGACGCTCTACAAAAAAGGTTTCTTATAAGTTTTTGATATTCCCACTTCTTAAAAAGTAATTTAGGGTCAAAGATGTAATTCCAAAAAAAATCAAAGGTTTTTTATTTTTAAACTTTTGGGCTGATTTATCAAGCTTTTTGTAAAACTTTGCTTCTGACAATATTTTTTAAAGAATTTTTGAAATTTTGAGATGGCCTTATGTCTATTTTGTTAGTAACTTGTCGCAAAATTTTTATTTTAGACGTTTTTTTTCTCTATATAAAAATATCATTACGTTGCATAACATACTGTAGGCTGGCTGATTCAAAAACATCGATTTGTAGTTTTTTTTTTGAAAATGCTATGGATTATGATGCCCTGTCAAAAATTCTTTAAATACATTTTCAAATGGTTACGTTCTGCATATAAACATTGAAAAAATGTTCTTTTATCTGACCAATTAAGAACTTTTTATTTTTCATAATTTTCAATGAAATTATACACAACACGATACACAACTATAAATGTACAGAGTTAAACTGTAAATAATAGTAATCAATATTAGGATAGAAAGAAACGTTGAGAACAATGTGACACAGTGACAAGTAAAGCAATAACAAACCCTCTTTATGTTATATCGGTAAATAACATAACTTTCTTTATCATAGACTACTTTGGTAAATTTCATTTAAATAGTTTAAGTTGAATTATGTTGAAAAACGCTTCCAAAATAAAGATTTTGCAACAAATTACTAATTAAATAGTCATAAGACAATCTTAAAATTACAAAAATACTTTAAAAAATATCGTCAGAAGCAAAATTTTACTTAAAATTTGATAAATCCGCCCAAAAGTTAAGAAAAATCTTTGATTTTTTTGGAATTTCATCTTTGATCAATAACTTTTCAAAGAGTGAGATTATCAAAAATTTACAGGAGACCTTTTTTTGTAGAGTATAAGAATATCTTATGGTCTTAGCTGTAAAATAAGCTGTTCGAGACTTAAAAAATTTCAAAGTTTAAAAAAAATTCCAGTGTTATTTAAATAGAAAATGGAAATTCGTAATTCGCCACCTTTCAATATTAATATTAAGAGCTCTGCTTTTCACAAGCGGCTTTTTACACATTTCTAGAAGTTTTAAAGTAGGAGTTACAAAAAAATATGTCGTTTTTTTGAATCAGCCTAATGTGTTATTATTATTGCCTATTACTTAAATTGAACGATAGTAGCGTAAAAATAGAATTTTGCCTATTTACAGTTAATTTAATTTTTGAATTAAGACGCAACTAAAACTAAATTTAATTTTAAATTTAGGTCTTAAAAATATTTTTGTAGTGAAATAATATCTTTATTGTATTTATATAAATATTATTAAAAAAAAACTGATAAAAGGAGTAGAACAGTGTTTTACATTTTTCCTTTGTTTCTTTTGCTTACGTAAAAAAAATTATAGAGGTAATTCTTATGACTGTATCTAAAAATTAAAAAGGGGTTTAATTTTTTTTAATAAATCAGTCAAATTAGTTAGTTATTACAGTAATGTTAAATTTTTATTGTTAAATGTTTATTTTCCATTTATTGTTGTTACGGCATAATTGCTATGTTAAAATTTAAACTGATTTATTTTTATTTAAATACCGAGTATTTTTCGGTAAATAAATGTACAATGGATACACAAATTTATATTGCAAAATCTTCCTCATTCGCATACCATTTTCTTATATTTATAAAAGGTAATACAATAGCGCCCAACTTGCTCCTTGTGTTATAGGTGACTGATGACCATGCTACGGTATGGGATTACAGAAAGTTTTATTTATTTTTATTGGAAAGTAAAAACTAATTTATAACTTTTATGAAGTTCTATTAGGTGACCTGTATTTATAATAAATTTATAATTTGTTAATATATAGATCGCTCTTGGGCAAGAAAAGCTAGGGGAAATAGTCAAAGAAAGCGTCCTGCGTTACTTGGTGCAGACTTTTTACTCGAAAGGGAAAGAGCATCATCGCCATCACCTTTAACAGAACATAAACAAATTTGTTCAGCTTCAGAGGAAGAGTCCAACTCAAAGGAATGGCAAGACAAAATTGAATCCTGGCTTCAAGAAAGTGTACATGATCCGAGCAAAGGTGAATCAAGACTTCAATTACGAAGACTAAACAGTCGAAAATCAGTTGAATTGGATTCAGGTAAGAATTACTACAAGTGTAAGAAAAATATTTTAATTAACTAAAAAATTAATTAATTAATTCATTTTAAGATGTGTTAATAAATTAAAATTCTATTTAAATCAATTAATTATAAAAAAATTATATAACTATATTTTCTTGTACGTTTTCTTCCGATGGTTTTAATAAAAACTTACTATTGTAACTGCTAAGCATTTTTACACTTGTCTTTAAAAAAAGTTTGGGTAAATATTTTTTAAATATGCACTAATATAATTTTAGAATTTTTGCATGCCATATGGGACTAATATTTTAATATAAAAATAATGGAATAAAAAATATAATTGTCTCTTATGTAAAATGCGTTGTTGGACCAACGATTACAAGGAAAGGTGCATATCTTAACTATAAGGGATATCACTTATTAAATTTAAATCATAACAGGGTCACTAAGGTTTTAAAAAACAGTTAAATAATATTTAGGTAAAAATAATACTAAAACCTGATGCTAACAAAACAGAGTTCAAAATATCAACACAAGTTTTATATATACTCAACTAGAACGGAGAAGAGGGAGTTCGGGTTTGGAATACCCCCATGTCGGGGTTAGGTTAGGTTTAAAGTGAGTGGACTTTTTACGCCCTCCACCGCGACCGCTCGGTCTATTATAGCTCACACCTTTTTATATTTCTCCCACAAGCACAATATGTGTTCTGGTGTTTCTGTCTCCTGGGAAGTATGACGAGCAGACGATTAGATTCGTCATGCCCTCCTCTCCCGGTAGCATATTTATATCTATCACACGCTATCGCACATCCCGAGAGCCGAACGTAGTTTCTTATCTATCACATGTTATGCCAAACGCGCCTTTATAACTATCACTGTAATCGCTAAATAAACTGTATTTTAATTTCCCAGCGAAAACAGAATCTTTTAATATGGAGGTGAGAACACCTCCAGATTAAAAGACGCATCTTTTTTATGAATATTATGCTGAATATTATTGGAAATTTGTTATTCCAAACTCGATTTTCTGTATCCTATTATACAGGGTGTAAATAAATAAGTGCGAATTTGAACGCGTCATATACACAGGTTAAATAATACTGACTACAGGGTGTCCCAACTCTATTTAGCTATACACGAAATAGCTTCGCCCCTGTTGTACATGATACGAAAAAAGTTCGAATGCAAAATTTTTGTTTGGAAGCACCAATTTTATTGACAGTATTTTCTAATGTACAAAGTGTTTTAAAAACAAAGTTTTTATTGTAAAGTAACTTTTTTAAATGGAACATCCTGTATGTTAATAACTGTTTAAAGGTTTTTCGAATCTTTATCCAACGCCGCTTTGCTTTTGAAATTCGGCCAAACCATTCACGAGTTATAAGGTGTTAAAGATTCCATATGTATAATGTGCTAGAGAGAGAAAGGCCTAAACGATGTTTCTCTTTCTAGCACATTATGTTTTTGTTTTTAACGATTTGTCCCAAACGGTAAGTTTAACGACAAAAGTGAAAGAGTCCTTTTTTGTTTATAATTGATTGGTAATTAATAGAAAGTCATAATTTTTTTTCTCAAGTCAAAGGCGTAGTATTTTTTGTGAAAATGTATTGACATAATTAGTCATAGCTACGTTACTGGTTGCTAAAAGAGTAAATAAACATCGAAAAACTCCTATTCCATAATATCCTGTGCCAAAATTCAGTTCAATATCTCAAACCGTCTTTGGAAAATGTTTTTTAAAACTGAAAATAAAATAAATCTTTAACACCTTGTATCTTAAAACCCACGTTTATATTATGACCTTTGGTCCATCATAACTCTCCTTCAAATTATGACATACCATTAAGTAACACCCTGTATAATAGTAGAAAGAACAAAGTATGGTTTTTCAGAATTTTTGAATTAACTTTGTCATTTGGCGCCAGACATCACTTGTAAACTTTGTTAATGTATCGTTGTTGTCTGCGTTTAATAATTTACCTCCGTTTCTTCTTTTGTTGACAAATTCACTCTAAAAGAGCAATCATCAATATGATTATAACTATAGTTTATGGGTAAGGATAAGTTCATCTTTAGGTTTATGCAAAATAAAATAAAAAACAATATACAACAACAGGTGAATAACTACTACTGTCTACTACTGTATTTAATCGGAAAGAAAACATTTTTGGCGATCGCATGTGCTAGTTAAAGAGGTGCGTTTGCAAAACATGTGATAGATAAGAACTGCGTTCGGGCATCGCTCGCATTGCAATAGCGTGTGATAGATATAAATATGCCTCCCGGTATAGTGACGTGGGTGGCTATCAGGTCCTTGTTACAGGAACCAGATGTTCCTTCTGAGGCCGTATTCCTATGAAAACGGTTCTATCCGCTTTTTATTTAAAGCCAGGGAATCATTTTCCCTGTAAAAGCGGTTCTGTCCGCCTTCTGTTTGGATTCAGAGATTCCTTCCTAAGCATCTGTTTGTTCGGGATGGATTAGCTCTTCCCCGTAAAACAGGTGCCTGTGACTTCAGGGGCACCTTTCGAAACGGATTCACCCGTTTCGGTCGGCGCACCTTTGTGTGCTTGTGACCTTGGGTGGCACCTCTCGAAACGGATTTATTCGTTGCGGTCAGTGCACCTTTGTAACTTTTTTCCTATGAAAGCGGTTCTGTCCGCTTTCTGTTTGGAGCTGGGGAAGTAATAGTCCACCACGGCATAACCGCAGTAAGGCTAGATACTCCGAGAGGTCGCCCTGTATCTCAGAGGCACCGTTGAAGACACCTGTTTAAGGCACAGAATGTCATTCACTCATAAGCACGGTATGCTAACACCTTAAGTTAAGCCTTGTATACGTCTTAGCTTTGGATCCCGTTCCATACGCTAGCGATTGGAGTTGCCGATAAACGGTAACTCCAAAGATCCTACTGAGCCCAACCACGACATCGTCGTGCGAACACAGAAGTGGACCATGTCGTGGTATACCTGGAGGAGATAAGTGTTGCAAAAAGTAAATTAGTCCCATAGGTCACTGGCTCCATGTTTCCTAAATTATTTTAGTTTCCACTCTGGTAAAGGCTTCAATTAATTATTCCATAGTATAGTGCCCGGTAGTTTAGTGTGCCACAAGTTATTGAATGACAGTATACGCAGCCCCTAGTGTAGAAAAACCCGGTCTTCTTCGTCACAATAGCGTTAGTCTTTGCCGACAATTTGTTGCTTATTTTTTTATTAATTTTTTTAAATATTATCTAGAAGAAAAATTAGGGATAGTAAAAAAGTATGTATTCAATTGTTATTTTAATTTCGCATCAAGTGAATAAACCTACTCGTATAGTCATGAGAACAAAGTTTGTCTCATTTTTTTTTACTAAGAAGTTCTCTTCTCTAGATGACATTTTACGTGCAGCCTCTCAAATATTTGTCCAAAATGTTACCTAGCCATAAGAATATTTTTTGGTAAGGTTATAGACAAAATAAGTTACATTTCAATTTTAAAATAATTTGAAAATGCAACCACCCTAACCTATGTATTTTACCCAATTGTACTATCCTTTGTACCTGTGGTCTACCAAGTAATGTGCTTATCTGTAAAGTCGCCCTGATCGACCCCTGGGCGTGAAGTGTGTGACCCTGTCAATATATCCTATTTTCAGTATAAAAGTATTTCCGTGGCTAATGCATCCGTTTGCAAGGCCAAAAAAAATGCAGCCAGTTCATTGTATCACAATAGATCAACTACAGCAGAATTTGTTAGACAAAAATAAAAATGGCCCTCTCGACGAATCCCAAATTGTTGCTCTTGACGTATTCATTGACTTAAAAGCATTTTTTTTTAAACTTAGCAAATGAATATTTGGTTTTCTTGTTAATTTCCGTATTGTAGATAATAACTTTTTTAGGTTTTATTGTATCAATGCTGATGTTACTTAAGGCATTCTACTGACAGAAACTTTATTTAGATTTTCATGATCTTTTTTTTACGGTCAATAATATCTATATTTTTAGGACGAAAAAAACTTTAAATTTATTATTTATTATTTATTTTTAAAGCTAAAGTAGATTTAAAAGAAAAAAAGCAGACAGAAATCTTTTTACACGCCCTTTAGTTGTAATTTAACATTCGTTGGAACTAAAGCTGCAGAAAAGCCTTTTTTTTTGAGTCAACAAAAATTTTATTTTTATTTAGTACTTTTCTATGCATTCAAAATGGACTCGTTTAAAACCAACCGCATTCTTAAGTTCACTAAAAATTAATTTTCCTTAATAGTGTGACAAATCTGTTAAGAAAGCTTTCCCATGCTAAGTTATAAAAGACCTGCCCCTTTTCTATGGATACATTAACGTTTTTTACTTTAGCGAACTGATCAGTATAATTTCTTTTCTAGCAACATTTCTTAGAATAATTTTTAATGCTACCTAGCCGCTATACAGTGCTTCTAAAAAAGTACATAATTTTCAATTTTATCAGCTGTAATTTTTTTCCCCCAATTCTTTTACTTTGTAAATTCCATATTAGTAAACTAGTTGTCAAAGTAAAATTAAATTTCACTATATTATTAAATTATGTTTTAAACCTACGTTGACATCCTGTGAAAAATAAAATCATAATTTTTACTTTAAACGAAAAATATATCGTTTTTTATTTACTGCTATATTGTTTTATACTTGTTTTAGAAAGTGAACGAAATATGGCATTAGGTATATTACCAGAGGGAAAACAAGTTTACAGCGGAGGACAATCAAATTACAAAAAAGATTTTCCGACATGGAAACCATCTTCCACGCTAAATTCTATGGATATTGTTGGTGCAATAGAAACTGTGGAGGGTAAATAGTAATATTTTTGTTACAATAAATGTTTGTCTATATTAAGATCCTTTGCTTGCTGCTAAATTTTAAACGGATTTGAATTACATGGCCCCACAAAATAAAAAGAGTTGAAGGTTCTGAAGTCTTGACCATGGTATCTTTATGTTTTTAGGGTCGCTAAATCCAAATCCGGGATCAGTTTGAACCCATCAGATCAGGGTCAAGGGCATTTCAAGGTCAAATCTACAAAATTACACAGCCCAAAAACAAAAATTTTAAATTCTGAAAGACTTGACCATGAATCCATCAGGTCAAGGGAATTTTAAGGTCAAATCTGTAAAATTAATCGCAACCAAATTTGAAGTATATTTATGTTTTTGAGGTCGCTTGATACGAATTCGTGGTCAAATCTGTAAAATTATAATTTTCCAAATTTGACCTTAAAATATCTCTTGACCATGATCCGATGGGATCAAATTGACCACGGATTCATATTCAGCGACAACAAAAACATAAGTATACACTCTTCAAATAAATTTGGTTGTGCTTTATTTTGCAGATTTGACCTTGGTTTGCTCTTGACTTTGACCTGGTGTGATTATCAAGACGTTCACATAGCCCCTGTTCCTTTTTAAGCGCCCAGATTAGGGTTAGTCCAAAGAAGTGTCACCTTGTTCAGATGCCATATAATAATTATTAAAAAGACAGTAACAACAAACCCAGAAAAAACAGTGCGCAAGATTGAAATCTAAAATGCCTGGCCAAGTACTAATCGTGTAGTTCCCTCGTACGAAATTTTAGAGGGAAACGCCAAATTGGGTTACAAGCATGAAATTCGGTATTGTTGTCATGAAACACATTTTAAGAAATCTGACCCGATTAGCCACCTTATCTGAGAAGCCAGACTTTTGATATCGTCATTTTGAAAAAAAATCTTCAAATAAAGATCATTTTGATTTAGGCATGAACATACTCAAATCTTTATAATTTCATCTTAAGTAATCGGAAAAAAATATTTTAAAAATCGTGTCACCCTTAATCAGGCGCGTATGGTGCATAGAATTTAAGGGAGCGATGACAAATATGACTTGTTTTCTGGGCAGTATGTATTACGGTTCTGGTATATTTTTGAACCTAATGTCATACATGCCGTCCCAGAAAACAAGTTACATGTGTCATAGTTTCCACAAATTTGAGGAACAGCACGCGGCTGCCCTAAATAACTCTTAAAATTACCATTTAAATTTAAAAATAGTGACTTTTGCAATTTTAATATGAAAATAATGCTTAAAGAGTCATTATTAAGCAGACGAAATTGTTGCTTAATAATGTCATAAACTGAAATGCTTAAGTTTATAGTTTATGTATTGCATCAGTCTGGCAACGCCGGCCTTGGGGAATTATGTTATCTATACGGGGTTAGCAAATCAGAAAGATATATTGCAGCTCATAACATTGCAAATCATTTGGGACCTAAAAAATTGTTAGCACTCCGTGGCTTTCACGCTTTTACGGAGTGCGACACCACTTTCTTTTTTGCATTGAAAGGAAAAAATAGAGCATGGAATATTATCCGGAGGCAACCCTGGCCTTTCATTATTTATCTTTAATGGATAGTACCAATTTCCTATTAATTTATATGAAGCAAAAAGCAAACTTGAAAAAGTTAGTGAATTGAGGTGCAGTGTTATAGTGGAAAACGATGTGTGCACCCTCACAAGGCAGTCTAATGGAACAGTGCAGAAGAGCTGCGTATCAACCCGGTCAAATGGGATCGATCGATGTCACCCGGTGAACCCGTTCCAGCACCTGAAGAATGGGATTGGACCGCTCGAAGCCAGAATAAAATAAGCTTCCACAAATTTGGTCAGCTCTAAGAGGACTAGAAAAGTGTGGATGTAAAGGTCAATGTGAGACCAACAGATGTTCGTGTCGGAAAGCAGGTCTACCTTGTACACCCGCATGCACTAACTGCAAGAGCGAATGCAGTATCTGTTAAAGCCGCGGCGGGTGAGGTAATGCCACAGTGCCATGAAGCCATCGCACTACCTTATTTTTCTGAAAAAAAGGTTTTATAATCTTTTTATGATACTTTGAAACATTTCTGTAAAAAATAAGATAATAGCATAGCTTCATGTACCTTAATACTACCTTAACCAGTCACCGATGATCCGCCATAAAAGAAATTTTTGTCTTTAATAGGACATTTTAATTTTTATGTTATGCTAAGCAATCATCTTTAATTTTTAACCCTCTCTATTGGCGGTTTTAAACATGTTACATTAAAATTATTTTAAAATTAGTTTAAACTGTAATTCTGTAAGGTTACTAAAGGATATCATTTTGAATATATATATATATATATATATATATATATATATATATATATATATATATATATATATATATATATATATATCTATATATATATATATATATATATATATATATATATATATATATATATATATATATATATATATATATATATATATATATATATATATATATATTATTATTTGTAGAGTTTTTCTTGGGTATAGTAATCATTTTCCAGAAAAAAAATATTAGAAGAATTATTTAATCAAAGAACATTTCTATTTTATAATAAAATAAAAAAAAGCCTCCATTAAAAAAACACCACAAGAAAATAATAGATATATCGCTATGCCTTACACTCCTGGACTCTCAGAAAAAATAAAACATATTTTATCTAAACATAACATAACTGTTTGTCATAAGGCTCAAAATCAGATTAGTACACTATTTACATCATTAAAAAGTAAAGTGCAACCAAAAAAGTCCAATTTAATATACTCAATATCATGCTTAAATTGCCCCAAAAAATACATTGGAATGACTACACAACACCTAGAAATGAGAATTAACGGTCATAAATATACTAAAAACGCCTCCACCGCATTACACAAACATGAGTCTCAAACCAAGCACGAATTTAACTTTAAAGAAACAAAAATATTGACTACAGACTCAAACTACCAAAAATTAAAAATAAAAGAAATGATTGAGATCAAAAAAGAAAAAAATGCCCTAAATGACAAAAAAGATATAAGCAGCCTTAGTCAAATTTACCATAATTTAATAAACCCAAACTAAATAGGAGAAAAAAAAATGTATGTGTGTGGTATGTGTGTATGTATATGTATGTATGTATGTCTATGTATGTATATATGTATATTAGACTGATCTGTATAATTTAAATTAAAAAATAAATAACATCCTGTATACAAAAGAAAACATATTAGAATAAATTTTATCTGTAAATAAAAAAAATAATAATAACATTCCTTTAGACGGAACTAAGTTCTTCATCAGAAATAATCAAAACAACTCCAAGGTATGTACTTATCCTGTATTTTTGGTTTTATTTTTACGAATTTTTAATCTGTTTTAAATATGACGTATATAAGTGTGAGATTTTAAATGTGTATGTCTAAAAAAACAATGTGTAATCTGGTAGTGTTTTAAAACTTTTTAATTGTAATTTTTAAAATTTTTGAAAATTTTTAGAATAAAACTTGAAAAAGCACAATATAATGTGCGAAACGTTGTGCTGAAATTGCTCTCCAAATTTATTTGTCAACCTATACCCAAGAAAAACTCTACAAATAATAATTTATAAAATGGTTGAAGAAAAAAGTAAAGATATATAAATATATATATATATATATATATATATATATTTATTATATATATATATATATATATATATATATATATATATATATATATATATATATATATATATATATATATATATATATATATATATATATATATATATATATATATATATCTATATATATATATATATATATATATATATATATATATATATATATATATATATATATATATATATATATATATATATATATATGGCGGAAATTACCCCCAACATTTTAAAAAAATGGCGAGATCGGGAGTCTTGTGGGTCGTATAACCTGGCTAAACGGGTCCAATCTCTTATAATGTGCTCTTAAACAAGTCTGCCAAATTTCGTGCTTGTAACCCAATTTGGCGTTTTTTTGCGTAGACACTAAGCTTTATCTGCAAATTGTTCTTGATCGGAGGCTTAATTGGAACTTACTTCTAGAACGGAGTAACGCAAAAACGACACAGGAATGATTATGCCGTAGGCTATTTGAAAAAACATGGGACTTAAACCCAATATGATCTACTCATCATATATGACTGTTGTAAAACCGATAATCACCTATAATAACACAAGAAAAGCTATATTAACTACAAAGACCTGCCCGTTAGAAATTATAGGTGCAATGAGAACCACTCCAACTACCGCCATGGAGACAACGCATTTCTGCTTTCGCTCTACTTAGTGCCTTTAGAATAATACAGATAAGTAAACCTGCCTGCTCACCTAAGAATATCAGAAAATATTTAAACAGGAGCTCTGACCAAACCCAGAGACACAATTCCAGTTGTAGTATAATTTTTGACACAGCCGCCAAACTATAAAAGGAAAGATATCACAACTGGAACGTGGTTTACTGATCTAGTATACGGACCGATCCAAGATGGAAAAAAATGGGGAAGGAGTGTACGGACCCAAATGAAGACTCGCAAAGCCCCTAGGAAAATCTTCCAAGCAGAAATCTATGCAATCGATATATGTGCCAAGAAAGGCCTACAGGGAGCAAATATCTACATTCTATCGGACAGTCAGGTCGCCTCCAAGGCTTTAGCTGTTTTGGATCAACGACAATCTCTTAACCAACTGGCCACAAACATGGAGGAAGGCAAGGAAATGGCCGACCAACTAGCCAAATAGCTGCGTAGGTCCCATTTTACGGACTGGAACCTTTCTGCGGCACATCTAGAGGTCACCTGTTGAAAGAACTAAGAGAATGAAAAAGAGACAAAGAGAGAGTCACCGGCCAGAGATAGGCAAAGAAATTGATCTCATAATTGCGGAATGTATATAAGGAAGGTATCATAAACTTCCTGACAGGACACAGCTCTTCGAGGTATCACCTTAAAAAGATGGGAATGACTGACAATAAATGAGGTAGATTTTGCAACAGATCGAGCGAAATCGCGAAACTAATACTATGCGAATTTATGAAATTAACACGCCAAAGGCTCAAATATCTAAAAGGAGCATTTTTGACTTCCAAAGATATAAAGGAACTTACCCCACGAAATATCTCGAACTTCGCAAGAAGTTTAGAAAATGAGTTGATTAACTAATGCTGATCTTCCTAGATCGAAGTGAGAGTGGGGCTATGTAGAGCCGAGCTACCCCATTCACTACAATACATTACAAATAACTTTTCTTATGATAAATTAAATATTTTTTTTTACAAATAAGCCTGATTAAATCATTAGCTGATTAATATTTTTTAGAATGTTTTAAAAAATTTTTTTTACATATAGGTTTAATATTTTTGATTAGCTAATTAAAACATAAAATCATCAAAGACTTTATGGCTCAAAATAACAATGTTTTATTGATCTTATTTATCCGTAAATACGCTAGGGTTGGTCTTCCAAGTACAACAACAACATAATGTGTATACCAAATAATTAAATTAATGTATTTTAGATGTTCAGCCACAAGTCAAAGACAAATCCGCTTGGCGAAAGTCAACATTAAATGTGGCAAATAGTACGGAAGAAGTCACCGACAAAAATTTAAGAAGACGCCACAATAATCCAATTAATAATATACCCGAAGCAGTTCCGTCAGTGTAATTCGCAAAGTGCGTAACTCCATTTAGCAAATTTTTACAGGAGAGCTAAAAAACTAGTTTAAATGATAAAAACTAAAAATAATTGGAAGAAAATTTGTTTTTATGACTATTAATCAACTCAGGGTTAAATAGGAAAATAATATTTTTGGTCTTCAGGCTTAGATACTAGATTTTTTTAAAGAATAATGGAGATACGCTCTTTGCGAACAAATATTTTAATAATAAATTGGAGTTATGTGTTTTTCTAAAAACAACTTTTTATTTTCTTCTTATACATAACATTAAAACTAAATGTTTTTTTTGTTTATGACACCACAAACAACTCTTAATGATTAGATCACAAAAATATACCAGTGACTTAATGATAAACTTAAAAATATTAGGTGATTCTAAAAAAAAGAGTGTGAAAAAATAGAAGCTGATAAAAAAACTAATAGATAATTATTACAATATTGTAGATAAGGCTAGTTATGAGGCAGCTGATCGTAAAATGCATGGTAGTCATGTTCTAAACTTTTTTTCAGCTGCTGCAAATGCTCATATTTTTCCTTCTTTATGGGAATTCTGGCTCTGTACAATGTAGGCAAGGTGTCAAATTCTACACATTTAGGGTTTACTGGCAATCTAATTGGAAAAGTTTTCCATTCCAATTCAGAATGTCTTAATTTAAAAAACACATTTCTCTTGGTGTACTTAATTGCTTTTAAGTCAACTACCTGGGGATCTCCTACTCTTTTTCCAGGTCGTATTGATGCAATAAAATTTAAATTGCCCTCGACGTTCTTAAAAAAATCGTGTGATAAATACTGTACTTTATAGGGATTTTTCAAACATGCTTTTTTGCATATCAGAACGTAATCAGCAGGTACATTAATTTTGGACTTTCTAATCATTCTCTCTATTGTAGAATGCATGCTGTCAGCCTCCATTTGGCTATGACCCTTTTGCAGGTATTTTTGTATAATAGTTACGTCTTTTTCAATTGCCAAGTTGAAAAGGGCGTTTGCTAGCACAGAATTTCTATTTTGGGCTGCGCAACCATCGCTATACAAAATATAGTCAGTTTTTTTATTATTAGGACTAGCGTCAATTTTATTTTTAAGGAAATTGACTATTATTGATGCAAACTCATTGGCTGTTACTCTTCCCTCTGTTTCATTCCACAAAAAGCACTCACCTTGCTGGCGCTTTAGATCGTAAATCGTGAAATTGTGTACGATTAGTTTAGTTTTATAATAAAGGGAGCTTACGTTTGACTTTGGGCAGAGTAACACAGACTGCAAGTCCATAGCAAAAACTTCATTTTCGGATTCTTTGTCGTTAGTTTTTTCTTGACGAGCTTCCTGTTTCAATATAAGGTGAAAATCGTACTCTTCTTGCGAAATATTTTTTGTCTCAAAAGCTACACAAATATCACATCTGTCCTTTTTAGGCTGGTATAAAGATAAATTACGTTCATCGAAAATTGTGGAAAAGGTGGCTCGAGACATGGGTAGTATATTATTTTCTTCACAAAAATCTTTGCAGTAAGCCCTATACAGTTGTGATTTTGAGTACCATACTGTTTCCAAGTAGAGCTTTGAAGTGTTTGCTCTACAGTAGTGAGACTCGAGTTTGGGCAATCTATCAAAAAATTCAACTATTTTTTTTATTCCGAGTCCGCTTACAGGCTGCTTCTGAACCCGGTCATTGTCTATTACTTTTTCTTTAGCCCATTTCTTTATGGAAATTTCTCCAACACATAGTGTGTTTAAAAACATCTTTTTGCATACTCGTGTGCAATCGTATCCCACCTTTAAATAAAACTCAGTGGATGTTTGTCTCCTAGAAATTTCCTGTTCTCCCCTTCGTCTTTTCGTAGGCTTCACAACTAATAGTGTGTTCACATAAGTTTTTTTCTCACCCCAGGTCTTTCTCCAAAAATTTTCGAATATTTCTTGCCGAGCATTTTCAGTAATGGAAAAACATTTTAATTTAGTGTTGTCCCTACTTAGCTTGCAGCTACAACGAGGTTTCAATTTCTTGGCAGGCTTTTCTATATTGTAATTCCATGTTGTACCGTTTTCTTTCTTCTTTCCTTTATAGTTAAGTCCCTTTTCTCTTCTCTTGTAGTTATCCTGTTTCTTCCATTTATTTTTATCTGTTTTACTTCTTTTAGATCTGGAACGCTTTTCTGATTCTTCTGGGGTAATAATTTCATTATCTTCCGGAACGTTCTCTTCGCGTATCGCATTACTGTCAGAATCTGCATCAAAATTACTTGTCTCTTCCTCCATCTCTTCTTCGGTCATTATGTAATCGGGGTCTTCGTTCATTTCTTTGTTTTGGCAGAGAGTTTGTTGTACGAGAGGAATTTCTTCCTTGGAATCCAATTTAGGTGTTTCACTGCAATTAGTGGCTTCTTTTGTTACATCCAAATCTGCCAAATTACACATAATGTACGGTTCTTCCTGAGAAATTTGGTTAAGAAGCATCTCTTCAGTTTCTATAGCATAATTCTCGAGATCATCCACAGGGGAACTGTTGGCCTGTCCATCGTCTTCATTTTGGACTATAATAACATCGACATTATTTTCTATCGTAGATGAAAACGGAGCAGGAATAACTTCGTCTTGAAAGGGTCTCCACTGAGTCGTCTCTTTGTTCTTAACTTTAGTAGCTAACTTTGACGGCCCTTGTAAAAGGTTCATTATCTTGTCTACTCTTCTAGCCATTTCTGTAAACAATATAAAATGTTACTATGTTACGTGTTAAACGGGTGACAACTTTTAATGTTAAAACACCGCAACCAATTTATACCAAATATCCAATTGTACTGAGAAGAAAAAAAGAAAAAAAACTGGCAACAGGCAAACAAAATACAAAAATTGTTTGTTACACTAAAAAGCAATTATTTTATTTTTATTGTAGAAATATTCCTATCTCCTTGTAGTTTTATTTTTCCTATTTGGCGCAAAATGCGTATCTCCTAATGTTAACAAATATCGATTTTAATTGGATATTTTTAATTTTTTTTACGTCATAATAAGGAATAATAAATAAAAGACTTACCTCTCAAAATTCTCTAAAAAACGTACACAATTTAAGCACAAATGCAAAGATTTTTAGGAGTAAATTCAAGAATACACACGTTGCCTAATGTCAAATAATGCTACTGACGGGACATACGCATTTTGCAACTTTATTTTTTAAATGCGGCACTCAATTGTTTATTGCATTTTTTTGAAGCTAATTATAATCCCAATTACAATGATGTATAACACTTAATATTTTCTGTTAAATAAACATATTTTCCATAAGAGACAATGAGTAAGACAAGAAACGCACATAACTTCTTATAGGGGCGTTCATATTCAGTAATAAATATTAAGTGTTATACATTTTTGTAATTGGGATAAAGGTTCAAAAAAATAAAATAAAAAACCTAGGTCCGTATTTAAAAAATAAAGTTGATGATGCTCTAACGAAAACAGTCGTACGGAAAATCTCTCAGCGCTGTTTTGTAGGGCTTAAAGTAGCCATGAGAAAGAGTCTTTTGTTTTTTCATATCTCTTTAAATAACGTCGAAAAAATAAAAACGAAAATCAGAAATTTCGTTTTGGATATCTCCGGAAGTACTCGGAATTACAACTCAATGGCATGTTGTTAGGCACCTAAATCAAGCCATAATTTAACCGACTCGTATCTCTTACGGTTTCGAGATCCCCATGCATGCACTAACCTGAAACCTATATATATATATATATATATATATATTATTATTATATATATATATATATAATAATATATATATAATAATATATATATATATATATATATATATATATATATATATATATATATATATAATATATAATATATATATATATATATATATATATATATATATATATATATATATATATATATATATAATAATAATATATATATATATATATATATATATATATATATATATATATGTTTATGCTTTTCCAAAATTTTCTGGATTTTCTTGGGGATAAGGTCAGGCAATATATAAAAACAGTTGCTTACTAAGCAATTTTCATATAATTTTTGTCAATTACGACGTTTCGGCTTGGAAGGGCCTTCATCAGGTATATATGTTTTTTTTTATAATAACAACAAATCAATCTGCAATACAAAAATTTTTTTGATTGAAATTTTACCTATATAATATATTAAAATTTAAATCTTACCTTAAAACTAAGGGGTTTCTCACAAAAACACTCATTTTTGTTGTGTAATGAACATTTAGCACTTAAAGTGACAAACAAACACTTAACATTTAACACAAATAAATACAATAAACGGTCTTCGTTTCAACTAACTATTTATTTTTTTAATTATCATTTATTTTTTGATAGTTAATAGAACTACTAGCACCATCTTACCATTTTACCAAAAAGAATAAATTATGTGTTTAATATCAAGAAATGTAAAAAACTGTAAAATATATTTTAAAATAGCAGTGAGGTAGAGTTCTTTGTATATAGATAATAATATAGAAATTTGTTTTATTTTTATGTGTGGTCATCTTGGGGTAGTAGTAAAAGATATATATATTTTTTTAATTTTAAAATTTAATAACCGTGTTTTTTTTTAATTTTATATCTAAAAATTATTATATACTGGTTATGTTGTTGTGTAATTTTTTTTTTATTAATTATTAATGAGATTGCAATAATGCATACTTAAATTCTTTGTGTCTGCCTTTGTGTTTATTGCTTTTTTGTTTTTTTGAATAAAGACCATTTCTAAGAATTCTCTTTTCTGTGTATTTGTTTCTGTTTTCAAAATTTTTGTATTTTCAAAATCAAAAGTGTGTTTTTTTTCGGTGGAGTGGTTTGTTAGAGCAGTTTTGTTGCGTTTGTCGTATTTATGACTATTTAGTCTGTTTTTTAAATATTGGCTTGTTTGTCCTATGTAAACGTTATCACAGTCCTGGCAAGGAATTTCATATATAATATGGCTTTTTTGTTTTTTCAATTTTGCTCTTGAGATTTAAAGATAATTTTTTAAGTAAATTATGGCCCTTATGGCAAACTGTAATATTTTCTTTTTTAAAAATATTTTGAATATTTTCAGAGAGTTTAGGAATGTATGGTAAGGATAGATATATTTTTTTATTATTGTCTTTTTCCTGCCGTTTCTGGAATTTGCTTGAATTATAAAATTTGTGAATTCTTTTTTTAAAAATTAAGTTAATTAAATTATTAGGGTAGTTATTAAGTTTAAGGGCTTTTTTTGCTTTAGTTATTGCTTGTTTTCGATATGGTGGGTCACTTAAATATATCACTCTATCTGCAAGGCCAATTACAACCGACTTTTTTTGAGAGAATGGGTGTTGAGAATTAAAATTTAGATACCTCGAAGACCAGATGTCTTTTGTGTACCATTCCGTTTCAATTGAGGTGTTCTTGTTATGTAGTGTTACGTCTAAAAAATTTATTTTTTTATGGTTTTCGATTTCACTTGTAAATTGTAATTTTTTGTGAAAGCCGTTAAAACAGTTTAAAACATAATCTATTTTATCTTGAGGTACAGCTGTTATGCAATCGTCCACGTAGCGAAAAAAGAAAGGTAGAGTAAAATTTAGTTTTGAAATAACTGTCTCTTCTAGATCTTCTAGTACAAGCTGGGCAATTACACTTGAAATAAAAGAACCCATTGCACATCCGTCAATTTGTTTATAGAATTGTTGGTTATAAAGAAAATAGGTAGAGTTGAGTGTAGTTTCAATGGCTTCAAGAAATTCATTGATTGGAATGTCAGTGTATGGTTTAATTTTATTCCATTTTTTTTAATTATGTCTTTTGCTAACTTTGTGGGGATGTTTGTATATAGTGATACGATATCAAGTGATATAAGTAGATAATTTTTAGGTAATATAATAGATTTTATCTTTTCTTTGAAATGCCAAGAATCTTTAATGTAATATTTGTTTTGATTTACTACGTTGTTTAAAATATTTTTAGATATTTAGATAAATTTTCGTACGGGATTGGATGCATGAAACGATGGGTCTTAGTGGTATTCCTTGTTTGTGGAGCTTTGGGAGTCCGTAGATTCTCGGTGGATGGGCATTATGTATTAAGTTTTTGCCGTATCAGAGAGATATATGTTTTGTTTTCCCATCGAGTTATTATTTCGTTGTTAGCTTTTTGATAAATATTTGTGGGGTCGTTAGGTATTGTCTTATAAATGGTGTTATCTTGAAGAAGATCGTTCATTTTTCTATCGTAGTCGGTCGATTGCATAATTACTGTTTTATTTGATTTATCTGGTTTCAGGATTTTAAGGTCTGGATGATTTTTTATAAATAACTTTGTTTTTTTGACTTTGGCACTCAAATTTTTTTGATGATTTTTTGAACCTTTGTTTTTATTAATTTAATTAACTCAATTTTTAAAAAAAGAATTCACAAATTTTATAATTCAAGCAAATTCCAGAAACGGCAGGAAAAAGACAATAATAAAAAAATATATCTATCCTTACCATACATTCCTAAACTCTCTGAAAATATTCAAAATATTTTTAAAAAAGAAAATATTACAGTTTGCCATAAGGGCCATAATTTACTTAAAAAATTATCTTCAAATCTCAAGAGCAAAATAGAAAAAACAAAAAAGCCATATTATATATGAAATTCCTTGCAAGGACTGTGATAACGTTTACATAGGACAAACAAGCCAATATTTAAAAAACAGACTAAATAGTCATAAATACGACAAACGCAACAAAACTGCTCTAACAAACCACTCCACCGAAAAAAAACACACTTTTGATTTTGAAAATACAAAAATTTTGAAAACAGAAACAAATACACAGAAAAGAGAATTCTTAGAAATGATCTTTATTCAAAAAAACAAAAAAGCAATAAACACAAAGGCGGACACAAAGAATTTAAGTATGCATTATTGCAATCTCATTAATAATTGATAATAAAAAAAAATTACACAACAACATGACCAGTATATAATAATTTTTAGATATAAAATTAAAAAAAAAACACGGTTATTAAGTTAAATTAAAAAAAATATATATATCTTTTACTACTACCCCAAGATGACCATACATAAAAATAAAACAAATTTCTATATTATTATCTATATACAAAGAACTCTACCTCACTGCTATTTTAAAATATATTTTACAGTTTTTTACATTTCTTGATATTAAACCCATATTTATTCTTTTTGGTAAAATGGTAAGATGGTGCTAGTAGTTCTATTAACTACCAAAAAATAAATGATAATTAAAAAAAAATAAATAGTTAGATGAAACAAAGACCGTTTATTGTGTTTATTTGTGTTAAATGTTAAGTGTTTGTTTGTCACTTTTAAGTTCTAAATGTTCATTACACAACAAAAATGAGTGTTTTTTGTGAGAAACCCCTTAGTTTTAAGGTAAGATCAAATTTTAATATATTATATAGGTAAAAATTCAATCAAAAAAATTTTTTGTATTGCAGATTGATTTGTTGTTATTATAAATAAAAAACATATATACCTGATGAAGGCCCTTCCAGGCCGAAACGTCGTAATTGACAAAATTATATGAAAATTGTAGTAAGCAACTGTTTTTATATATTGCCTGACCTTATCCCAAAAAATCCAGAAAATTTTGGAAAAGCATAAACAATATATCAAGGCAAGGTCAAAGAAAATAAAAAACAAATAAATATATATAATATATATATATATATATATATATATATATATATATATATATATATATATATATATATATATATATATATATATATATATATATATATATATATATATATATATATATATATATATATATAGAGGAGAGGGTGGCAAGATGGGGTACTTAAGGTTTGAAGGTCAATAAAAGCAAAGTTTTTACACTAAAACAATCGTATTTACTTTAAAACTAACTATTATTTATTATTCTTCCAACATTTGGTGACATTAGGAGCTTTTAGTTTTCCATTTTAAAGAAAAAACATCAAAATCAAAAAAAGGTGTTTTGCCCCGTCTTTCCCCATGGTGCTGGTAAGATGGGGTACCCCCCTCGGGTAAGATGGGGTAATGGTGATTATAAGACAAAATAATGATTATTTGCACTGGCAGAACTCGCAGACGTAAATGGCTTCATCGTCATCGTTGATTCCTGCACAGCTATTATGTGCCCAGTTTCCTCAATTTGAGCACGATAATCACCCTTAATGGAAATGGAATACAGCGCCATTGTCTTTCTTTTCTGCACTTTCACTTTTAAATGGTCGATTTGCTGTTCTGCTACTGCTCCGTAATTTTTTATTTTGAGATTTTATATTAGACCCATTATGTTCGTTAAATTCATCTCTTCTTTTTCTCGTTTTTTTCCCTAGTTTTTTTGTATAGCATATTGTTCTTCTGCGCAGCGACTTCTAATTCTTGTTTATAAAGGGGTAGTCATTACCCCATCTTGCCCCACCAAGTCATTTCTTAATAATATTCTAACCAAAAAAAAATGTCATCAATCTTAAAGAAACGCAATATTTACCATATCATAGGTTACTTTAAGCATTAATGACAGCCACGTTTTACTAGCTAGCTCTATTTAACAAACCACAGTCACGTGTAAAAGCCAGATGAAAAGTTATAAGCACTTTGCAGTAAAACAGTTTTTTCGGATTATTCGGACATGCGTGCAATTGAGAGAAATAGTAGCCGGAAGACCGATAGGTGGTATGGAGGCGCATCGAACGATGTGTGAACGAGCGTGATTGGTTAGTTTTAACCCTGAATTTTGCTGGGTACCCTGTCTTACCCCTCTCTCCCTATATATATATATATATATATATATATATATATATATATATATATATATATATATTTTTATATATATATATATATATATATATATATATATATATATATATATATATATATAATTAGTTAATAATTTTAACCAAAATAAATCTTATAACATAACCTACAGTAGTATAATTAAATGAGTATTTCAGGTGAAAGAAAATGTATTATATATTTTTTTATTAATTAACAAGCAGTCAATATTCCCTTTTAATATTGTGGTACACCTTATGTATGTCTTAAGAATTTTGGCACAACATTAACTCAAGTTAAAGAAGCCATAATATGACTACGTTAATATCTATGATTTCATCGGCTGGAAATTTTAATCGATAATTATTATCTTCTTAGAATGACCAAACTTATATTTTTATCCGATATTGTCCTTTAAGAGCACTTGTTTGTTGGATTGGACTTTTTAGTCTGATCATATGACAGTAAACACGATTTTGTAAACAGGATTTGGATTTAAACTTGTATATGTAGGTACTCGGTTGGATTTTTACGTTAAAAATCTCAATTTTTGTGTTTTGTGGTTGTCGTTTTTTGTTTAAAGCTTTTCTTTTACTTTATTTTGCAAAATAGAGTAAATAATAGGTAACGAAAGTGGTGAAAAATTTGCCAAAAAAATATCTCACACATAATAACATTTCATAATCCATAATGTCGATCAGATGTAGCTTTTATCTGATCCATAACCTTTATTCACAAAATTTATTTTACAGTCGTTTATGCTACAACGTAATGCAATTTAATTTTAACGTAAAACATATGATCTTTTCTGGCTTTCATTCCAACGCCATAGAAGGTGTGCTTCTTAAGACCCCGGTTATGCACAGACATACCAATTTCTAGACGGTTTAGTCTCATGACTGTCGTTATTTGTTGCACTTTAGTCCACCATACGACCGTAGGTGACTATCGGCCTGGTGACTGCGACATACAACCAAAGCATCATTTTGGTCTTAGACCCCAGGTTTTACCAAAAATTAATTTGAGACCAAGATTCAAGGTATTTCATTTCTTTAACAGTTTTTTTCTTCTTATCGAATATTTTTAGGTTGTTGTACTTCCCTATTTCTACTATTTATAATGATAAGGCTCAGCGCGGTACAATGTTCAAAGCTCTTTGCATGAGTTTTGCTAAAGTGGTGGGATGTTTGCCTTGTACGAGTATTACCATATCGGCAGCATACCCCTGGGCATAGAAACCCACATTATTGAGATGAGTTAGTAACTCATTTACCATTGGGTGCCATATGAGGCATTATCAACCGCCCCCTGAAGTACCACACGATTTACCTGCTTTAAATGCATGTTGGTATTCATAAAGGGGATTTACTAGAAGTACCCCATCCTTGATGTGTGAGTTCTAGCCTTAGCAAGAGTAATAATAAGCAATTAGTTCTGAGCAGACTTAGCATAATGACGCACGCGAGACTCAAAATTTGCTAAATGCTCAATTGTACCAAAAACGGTAACCACAACCTACCTTAAGTTCGTCCAATCGAAGATTTTTGGGCACTTTTGGGTGAAAAAAATTATACCAGAGAATGGAAAACTGAAGATAAAGAGCGATTAAAGCGTACGATCTACAGGAAAATTGGATCGATGTCGAAGCCGTCCAACACCTCATGTGGGGTGTCCGCAAAAAATTGCGGCGTGTTGAGGAGCACGGGCTTCCATACTTAATTTGATTTGGTTATTTTATTATTTATATAATATAACAAAGCTGTAAATTATTTTTGTGTATAAAAATTTAAGAAAGAAAAAAGCGCCAGTGGCAACTTTTTTCTTTTTTTATATAAATATAAGGGAGCAAAAAAAATCTTTACAAATCAGTATATTTCGATAAGATCTGGGGTTTTAGTAAAAACAGTGATTTAAAAGTTTGGCAAGATGGGTCTAAATTAATGCGGTGCAAGAAGACGGGAAACGAGTCACGATTTGTCATTGTTAATGTGCGAAATGAAAAAAGTTTTGTAAAAAATGCACCTTTAATTTTTAGATGCAATGAAACAACGAAAGCCTATCATGATAACATGAAGTATGAAAATAGTTGAAACTGATTTAAAAACAGTTTAATTTCAAATTCAGAGAAACTATTCCTTATTACAATGGACAACGCAAGGTATCACAGCCGATTGAAAGAAGAAATTTCTCGAAAATTCTTAATTAGAAAGAGACTTTTGAAAAGGCTTTTTAATAGAAGAGATGTGGAACAAAATTAACTAAAAAACAAAGTATGAAAAAATATAAAAGTAAAATGCTCGAAACAAAAAATCGTTTGGATAATTATGCAGAAAGTTTTGCGAAAAAGTTTTATAAGCACATCTCTCCCATAGAAATTATTCCTTAGAAATTTCGATCACTTGGGAAAAAAATTATTTATAAAATACCTAACGAACACTGGAAAAAGAATGTACAATGCACAGAAAAAGTAATTCAATGTGCCCTTCACACAGAGAATGTTTTTAATATTATAATTATAAAACCACATTGGTTATTGGCAACAACGAGGATTTATCAGATCAGTTTAATTTCTTTGATTTGGACACAGATTCTTTCTTTTTTTCTAACTCCATCTAAACTATGTTTAATTTAAAATTTTTATTAATATTTTGGTTTGACCTTAAAAACCTAGCATTTGTGAAATTTAAGAGGTTTATTTAATTATTTTAACTCAAAATGTAATTGAGCATTTTGGGTTTAATATTTCTTTTTAGTGTGGCAACTTATTACTATTTCGAATTTTAATGCACGTTCGTTTAGTAACTCAAAATCTGAAGTCTGATTTGTTTATGACACTGAGACAATATGTATGCTATAAGACATACGTCAAGTCACAAAATATTGACATATTTTCAATATTGATAGTATTTTTTAGTAAAATAAACGTTTCGAATAAATAAATTACTAATATCTTAAAGCTTGTTTAGTGATTTTTTAAAATTATGTAAGTTGATTTTGATTTACTCGCTGACAGTTAAATGAGAAAAAATTTATTGATGCAATTAGCAACCGCTGGACTTTCAGTTTTGTCTATATTGATTTATTTATATATTAATCCGAAATACCCTACAGAATAGGTTATTTTAATCTATTAATATTTAATCTAAAATTTAGATCTTGTACATAACTTAAAATTGTCAACTTTAACTTTAAAACAAATTATCAAAAAGTTTTAAAAATTTCATACGTTCCTATTGACTTAAAAACTTTATAAATAATATAATACATGTGCTGATAGTTTCAGATCTTAATTTTACCTCTACTTTTAAACATTAGTAACCGAAGAGATTCCTTTTAAACGGCTGAAAATTTCTTCTTAAATAGAGTTCTTCTCGCGACATGTTTCAAGCTCAAAACAAAGATTTATATTAAACGCCACTTTACAACAAGATGCTAAACGTCACTAATACTGCATTGAAAAAATAGTATTTGTAGCTTTTATAAACATCAAAGGCAGTTTAAAACCATTGATTTGTTGTAAAGAGCCGCTTAATTAATAACAGTACATAAACAGGTAACATATTACAAAGATTACAACTCAAACATAGTTTATCTTTGGGCACAGCAGACTAAAATGGTTGTGGGGAGAAAAATATAATATTTTATTATATTAAATTAAGCAATACGTATATATTATTTTAGAAGGTATTTTACCTCAAGAACCTCAGTCTCCAAAAGGTACTTCTGATGCGAGTAATAATAAACTTGAAATAGATCAAGATAATGTTGAAACTCCACCAACTACTAGAAAAATATTTATTTCTTCAGTAGAAAAAAAGGAACCACTTAAGCCTAGCCCATGCAAAAGAATGTTGGAACAAAACATCTTGGATGAACAATTCAACAGATTTTCCAACGTGCGACGTACCAGAAGGTAAAAAAATATTAGAATGCTAGGAACTAATTTAAAATAAATTAATACAGGGTGTTTAAAAAATGTATTGCCAAATTTTACGAGGTGATTTCTTATTGAAAAATATAAAAATAGTTTTTTTAAATATGGCTTCAAAAATGCATGGTTTCTAAGATACAGGCTGTAAAATTTAAAAAAAGAATGGTTTTTGTAGTTATCTTAAATACCCTATAGTCGATTTGAAACTTGTCAGGTCTAATTTATACCTAATAAAATTAAAACTATTAAGTACAATGACATCTCAGGGAACACCTTATCAAAAAAATTTGTAAAAAAATGTACGTTATTGACTATTTTTGCAATTTTTATACATCGTGCATTTTTTTTAACTTTCTATGTGCTACATAATAAAATATTTGACAGTTTAGGGGCTGGCAGAAACAACTCAAAAAGAAAAAAAGAAAAAGCAAAAATTTTTATAAGCGGTTATTGGGCAGGTATAATTTAATACATCTAATTCAATAATAATCCGTATACCGTAAAATAAAAGGTATTTATACATCAATCAATCTTTTACTAGGCTTTTAGTAAGATGTATTACTTCCTACATTTACGTGCTTCACTCTGCTTGCTGTATATTTTTTAGACAGCGAATCTAAGGGTTCATGTACTAAAGAGCCCAGCATTAAGTTTTTTTTTAATTTGAATACATAGGTATAAAGGAATGCCAGGAATGCCAGGAATGCCTAATTTTACCCTACTACTGCGTATCTGCTGTATTATTCTCTTAAAGTTAAACCGGTTTACATCTTGATATTGCCGAATGATTTTAAATATAAATGTTAATGCTTTTAGATATAAGCGGAACACAGAAAATAGTGAAATTTCGCCAAATAAGCAATCATTGGAATCCAATCCTAATGTTCCTTTTAATAACGATGTATGTAAATCTGTGGAAGCAAATATAGTAAAATTAAAACCAGATGAAAATGGGTAAGTAATATACAGTGCAATCGTAAAGTAGTGGATAAAATGTTAAAAATATATGGAATGATTTTTAGAAAAAGCGCTCGAACCTGTAAGGTTTCTTTTTGTGAATTTTTTCAGACAGTTATATATATATATATATATATATATATATATATATATATATATATATATATATATATATATATATATATATATATATATATATATATATATGCCACAGATTCGAGTGCATGCATGGGGATCTCGGAAACCATAAGAGATACAAAGTCAGTTAAATTATGGTAAGGTTGCGCATTTAGGTGCCTAACAACATGAGATATGAAAAAACAAAAGACACTTTCTTATGGCCACTTTTTAAGCTCTACAAAACAGCGTTGAGAGATTTTTCGTACAACGTTCCGTTTTCGTTAAACCATTATCAACTTTATTTTTTTAAATACGACACTCAATTGTTTATTGCATTTTTTTGAAGCAGTTATAATTTCAATTAGAATGATGTATAACACTTAATATTTTTCTGTTAAATAAACATATTTTCCATAAGTGGCTATAAGTTAGACAAGGAACGCACATCATTTCTTATAGGGGCGTTCCATTTTTGTTAATAAATATTAAGTGTTATACATTTTTGTAATTGGGATAATAAGGGGTTTAAAAAAATTAAATAAAAAACCCAGGTCCGTATTTAAAAAATAAAGTTGATGATGGTTTAACGAAAACGAAACGTCGTACGGAAAATCTCTCAACGCTGTTTTGTAGAGCTTAAGAAGTGGCCATAAGAAAGTGTCTTTTGTTTTTCCATATCTCTTTAAATACCGTTAGGAAAAATTAAAAACAAAATTAGCAAATTTCAATTTTTTCGGATATCTCCGGAAGTACTCGGAATTTTACAACTTTCTACTAGGCATGTTGTTAGGCACCTAAATGCGCAACTTTGCCATAATTTAACCGACTTCGTATCTCTTACGGTTTCCGAGATCCCCATGCATGCACTCGAATCTGTGACACCCTGTATATATATATATATATATATATATATATATATATATATATATATATATATATATATATATATATATATATATATATATATAATATATATATATATATATATTATATATATATATTATATATATATATATATATATATATATATATATATATATATATATATATATATATATAAAAACAACAACCATTTTTTAGAACGGAGTTTGAAAGAAAACTTGTTTTTTTTTTCATCCGATAAGATAACAAAAAAAGAGAAAAAAGGTTTGTACAGTTTTAAAATACTACTTTTAATGGCAATGAAATTTCCAAGAACCACTAAATTAAATGCTTAATCGTGCATACTTGACTGCTTGGCAGTAACCTTAACAATAAATATTTTATTGTTGTCAGCAATTTGATATTAAAGTCCCTTAAGCTAATTCTTTGAAGAATTCATTTCTAATCTTTGTATTAAAGCAGCGTATTTAAAGTATTTGTCGAGGAAAAAAATGTGTTATTTTTTTAACGAATGGTTAAACCAACCGAATAAGAAAAAACTGAAATTTTTACCATGATCGGATTTGGAGACAGGAGACATAGCCAAAACGAAGTAGTTACATTTCTCAATGGGGTTCATAGTAACGATTATTTCGTAAAAAACATATTTTTTTACAATGCTACCTTTTCCATTAACGGCCATGTCAATAGGTACATTTAAAAGCCATGAATTACATTTTGGGGGAATACTTGAAATGGAAACTGTATGTTAGGAAGCCAGAAAATTTAAAAAAAATGTCACGAATTTATACCTCCTTAAGTTATTGAAAATGGTTAAAAATAATTTATTATCTTGGCTACTGCCGAGCAGCTAACACTGCTCAATTTGAGCAATAAATTTAGTTGTTTTTAAATATTTTATTGCCATTTAAATAACTATTTTGAAATTTTAAAAGCTTTTTTGTTAGTTATTTTTTCTTATTTAATCTATAGGGTGTTGCCATTAAAAGACAGAGACTCATAACTCCTACAGGAATTACCCTGTATGTATGTATGCGAAAAAATGCGCAAATAGAAATTAACCTTCACTGGTTGAAACGTTTTTCCCAAAAGCTATTTCTAAAATTTTTAACAAATTTATCCACTGCCTAAGAACCGTAATTTTCGCTACAAGTTAATACTCATTCCCAATTAATTAGTGCTTCTGGATGGGTGGTCATTTTTTTAGTAAAACTAAATTTAGCTTTATTTGAAAATAGGTATATTTGTATATAAAAGGTTGCGCTTTTATTTCATGGGAAAGTAAATCCAGCTCTTTTTTTTTTAAATTTTAACCCCTTTTTGCTAAACGGCCAAAATATCTGTATGCTATAAATAGGTTTATTTATTAAATGAAATATTAAAATCTTAAGGACGCTTTCTCATCCAAAAGAATAATATATTCTGTTGGCTGAAACCGCGACTTTAAGCTTTATTTTATTTATTAAATTAGGGTTTTTTTGAAGAAAAATTGACGACATTGTCCAGATATATTTATTTTGAAAAAATCCTTAGCTGTGTTTGATTAGAGACAGAAATAAAAAAAGCACTTTTAGTTTCTGTAATATTGGTCTTGGTCTTTTCCCATCTTCTCGTAACTAGCCTTGTCTGTTTTGGTATTCTTGTGAGGTCTTATTAAAAGCCCTCTTTAGAAAAAAAAACACTTGAGGGTTAAAACCGAAATTAGTCAAGTTCTTTCAGAAACGATTGAAAAAACCACCACTACACTTATGGTACCCACTGCGCCAAAATTATTTTTAAAAACAATTTTTATTTCTTATGGGTCTACTTAAATACAAACTTTATTTTAAATTTTAAAATTATATGATTAAAATAAAATAAGCTTATTTCAAGAAAATATGTTCCACTATGGGTGTGGTTTCCATGGGAAATGGTCATGTAATATACTACAGTTATTTAACCTAAATGTTGGTTTTTAAATGAATAATTTTGGATGTTATTGCTAAATACAAGGCTTCATCTTTCGGGATATGTACACATTCTTGGATTTTTTTCTTATATAAGCTTAACTTTAAGGGGATTTACGTTTGCCACCTGTCTGCGGCTACTTAAATCTATTTTATGCCCTATTCTTACGTTGTATTAAAAAAATTAAATGGGTTTGTTATTTTATTTTCTTACAGAAAACTCTTAATTAGTTTTAGCCTGTAACAGCCACTTTAATATTAACTGATTTTTCTAGTTTCATCTTGTCTGCTTTAGCTTAGTTCTTTTAGTATAATAGGAATAAGACCTTTGCCTTTGTAGAATTTAGGTCCGCGCGCATTATTTTGCTGCGGCTGACAACGGAACGGGCCACTACAGAACGCAAATTTTCTGCTTTAGGTGGTGAAATGCTCTTTAGTACCAACGGTAATTCTGTTCAAGGTGAATCTAAATTTAATTATTGTTAGTTTACTCTGACAAAAAAAGGTAAAAATTAATAAAGAAAATGCAAATAATAAGGGAAAATGGGTTTATGAAATTTATCGAAATAGAAACACAGAAAATGAATTTTCTACTTTGTATCCTGATTTAAGAAACTATCGGAATACTTTTTTTGCATATTTAAAATAAAATACGAAAATGAAATTTTATTTTTACTACAGAATAATTTAAAAAAACAAAATATTACATTTAGGAACAGTCTAGCACCTGAAGAACGATTAGCAATAACCAGTAACACAGTAAATAAAGGAGGTAGGCAGAGCGACCTTTTTCGCTCATCATACTCGTGAACATTTAAAGTTATAATTTTATTATATTTATAATAAGTTTACGTATTTTTATTTACATTCACAATAAATTGGTGAAAAAACAAGATAGCACGTACCAAAAAAAACCTTCACACTTGCTAGGTTTATTGAATTCTTGTCATTTTAAACATTTTTTTTTTAATTTTTAATTTTAAAAATTACATGATGCGCACAACGGACCAGAAGAAATGAATGCCAGTTTATAAACTCATTTATGGTACTAATAAAAGGTCTAAAATGGCAAAAATTTAATAAACGTAGCATGTTTGAAGGTTTTTGTTTGGTACTTTCCATTTGGTTTTTTTACCAATTTATTGTAGATGTAAACAAAATACTTAAAATTATTATAAATATGATAAAAAAAGTAAAAATTTGAATTTTTACGAGTATGATCTCTACCCACCTCCTTTAATAATACGTCCATCCTGACAAGAAAATACAGTTTTATTTTTCTTAGTATAGTTAAAACCAACGCCGACTTTTTACCTCACTACGAAATGCAACAAACTTTCGGCAAAAGTATGGAGCATGTGCGCGTGACGTCATCAGAGGTAAAAGGTTATAGTTCGTGGATCAACAACAAACCTTTTTTTCGTGTTTTGTGTCAAACGTGTCAAATACCATTAAATCCTTATGGTAAAAAAGACTTTTAAATTGTATAAAATAATTTTGTGCTTAGCTGTAAAATGTGGAAGCAAAAAATGACCATGATTGTTGATCCATTGTTATTGACCATTGTTGTTGATGACATTTGGCTATCACGAGTGTCACGTGCCGCACACAATCAATTCTCTTCCGCGATTTCCACTCACTACAGTCCGTTTCGCTGCTTGCTTTTAAGGGCCCCACAGACTAAGGTTATGTTCATCTATTCGTATGTCTGTGGGACAAAACCGTCGTGCCGCATCGTCGGTAAAAATTTCTGATGGCGCTTGATTTTTGGAACGACGCCGACGGTTTGACTCATGGCGTTTTTACTAATAGTTTCTGGAAATTTTATTTGAAGTTGACTTTTTTTTTGCATGAGTGGAGCCAAGGGAACAGCGGCACAAGTTCATACTTGTTATTTTTATTTAAAATGCTTTCTCTTCATGACGTAACCGTAGGACGCACAAAAAAATGGTCCAAATTATCTGTAATGTGTGGGCAAAAAAGTTCGGCGATTCAACACGCCGTTCCGAATCGAGGCGATACGAATGGATGAAAATAACCCACGTCTGTGGGGGCTTTTAACGGGCAGTGCGCGCTGCCGTATTTAATTAAATTACACGTAACAATAAAATCACGTACCGTGGTGACGCGTGTCGTAGCCAGCCTGATTCGATAAGTGCGCGCGAACCTTTAATTATTTAAATTTATATTAAAGCTATTTATTATAACTTAAAAATTAAATCAGATATCAGATGTATTGTTAATAATAAATATATATGTTTATTTTTTTTACAACTTTAGGCAACTTCTACCAGAAAATGTTAACAAAACATCAAGAAGACATAGAAATCTAACAGGAATAAAAAATAGTGACGTAGAATTAGCACTATCAAACTGGAATAACAAAAGCGTACTTAGAGATTTTATTTCCCCAGTATGTATTAAGGTAAGCATTGTTTTTTGTCTCTTTAAAGCGCAATTAATGACAACATATACACACATATATATATATATATATATATATATATATATATATATATATATATATATATATATATATATATATATATATATATATATATATATATATATATATATATATATATATATATATATATATATATATATATATATATATATATATATATATATATATATATATATATATATATATTTATACTTGGTCATTAGTGAGCCCATATAAGATATACAGCGGCTATTGGTAAGCCCGATTAATTCTAGGTCGTCCCGATTTTGGGCTCACCAAGGTATTGCAGTGTATAACATGTGAATATGATAGGGGGTGCACAATGGCCATTTACGAATTTTGTTTTGGGACGACCATCGACCCATTTACATGTCCTTAATACGGCTTATAGTTCAACAAAAAACCGCACAGAGGGCGCTGTTCGAAATTATATACATTTAGAGTATAAGGTTTTTGGTCAGCCCATTTTTATACAATTGATATTGATTATTGGTGCAATCGTTAGCCCGACACTTGGCAACAGTGGTTAAATTTATCAGTTTTGGAAACAAGCAAGAATGTGGTGCTTTTGAGTATTTAGGATAAAATATATGATAAATATGACGGTTCATTCAACAAAAAATATAATATTTTAAGGGTGTTCCAGAAAAGAGTGTTAAAGTGTGGCGCAAAGGTTTTTTTGTTTAAGAGGTATTAGGATTTTATGTGATTATTTGGTGGTTTTTACCTTTTCAGCTTAATTTGACAATAATCGTGGTAAATAAGTGAGATAATTGCCTAATCTAAATTAAAATATTAACTAAATCTATAAATTGAAACCAGGCAAAAAGAAAATAAGTTTAATAAATATTAGGGAATTTTAAAAATGGGAATATTTTTTTTACCACAGTTGTTATAGAACGTTTCACGAGGTTTTGTACTTACGTCATCAATGACGTCATGACTTGGAAAAAAGGGTTGTCGTAGCTAATTCATATAAATTCAATGCTGTTCACATTTTTAATTAAA
>JAHBCN010002003.1:232199-289823 GCA_019359885.1 Listronotus oregonensis
GTTCTTAACACGGTGGAAAAAAGTTTTTAAAAGGGCACAAAACCCGAAAACGCCTCCAACCCCCCAAAATCACCCTCAAAAGTCACGGGGAAAATTGGGGCCCCCTTTGGGTGTTTGGGGGGGGGTTGGGGGAAATTTTTTTTTTCTGCCCAAAAAGATTTTTTTTTATCGTGTTAAAAATCACTATAAAAAATTTCCAATTGGCCAAAATTCTTTTTTCCAAAAAAAATTTTTAAATTTTTTTATCCCCGAGAACCGCTCTCCGGGGGCTTAAATAAAGTATTTTTTTTTGATGCAGATAAAGTAACTTATTCTTTAATAAACAGGTCAATATTCTAATTTAAAAAAATTTACAATCTAAAAAAATTTTAAATAGGCCGTAGCTGGCCCCTCTAGTAGCAACAAAAAAACGTGGACAATTTTAAAAATTTCTCGCCTCAAAAAACCCCCCGCCCCAAATTTTTTACCGCTGGGTTTTTGGGGTTTAAAAATAATTAAGAAAAAACGAAAGCAAAATTAAAACTTTAACACCCTGTATCTTAATAACTAAGCATTTTAGGGCCCACGTTTATATGAATTTTTCGACTTAAAATCGATCCAGGAATGCCTCCTTCAAATTATGACATACCATTAAGTAACACCCTGTAGTTAGAACTGTGATCGGAAAATGTAACTTCATCTGTCGAATTAGAAAAGTTTAAAATCAGATGTTGTGGGCTTTTGTCATTATAACTTATATAAAACATATTTTATACAGGGTTATTCACGACATACGAAACGGAGCATTATGGGAATACGTAAATTAAAAATTTTAAAAAACAAATGAAATAAATAAAGATTTATCAAAGGCATCTTTTAAAATTATTTTTGTAATATACAGGGTAAGTTTTAAAGTTCTAAAACATTTAAAAAATGTTTTTTTTTAAAACCGAAACACCCTATATATTATTTAATTTTTAGATTCTTCGTAAAATTCTAGAAAATTTGATGTAATGCATGTTATACTTTAATCAAGTAGTTTCTGGATTAGAGACGGTTGAAAACAACTTTTTTTACTTAAGAGGTTATAGAGCCATAACTATTTGTCATGGAAGGAACTTATTTGTATATTCTTATCTTAATTTTTTATGGTCTATCTAATGACATACATTTTTAGCTACCTTAACTGTCAACATTTTTTGACATTTAAAAAAAATGACAAGTGACAAATTCAAATTTTTTTATTGAATACACCCTAAAAAGTTAGAATAGGAATGTGAAAATCATTACCATTCTGATAAATAGTTATTTCTAAATTTAAGGAAAAAAGTCGTTTTTCAACTGTCTCTAATTTAAAAACTACCTACTTGATTAAAGTATCACATGCATCATGCATTACATTAATTTTTTTAAAATTTTACAAAGAATCTGAAAATCAAATCATATATAGGATGTTCCACTTTTAAAAAAAAAACCTATTTTTTCAATGTTTTAGGATTTCAAAACACCCTATATATAACAAAAATATTTTTAAAAGATGCCTTATTTATTTTATTTGTTTTTTGAAACTTTTATTTTGTTATTTTCCCATAAGGTTTCGTTTCGTATGTCGTGAATAACCATGCAGTTTGTAGAGAAGCGGAGTATTTTAAATATACATGGTATCCAGATTAAATTAAAATGAATTTTTTGTAATTACGTGACGTCATCGTTATTTTTTACATTAGCGGAATGCGCTTTATTTTTCGATAACAGTGAATGAAAATCAAAAGAAGAAATCTTCAACTTATATAGCTTAACGTAGATTTCAAAGTAGTGACGACTTTTTTTCTACAATCGATAAATTTAAATGGGAAACCTTGTTAATTCTAGTGCTAATAAATAGACTTTAATAATTTTTTTATGATGTATCCCGTTAGTTTATATAGGATAAGTATTTGGGTTATTTCCCATATGAACTCAATAAGAGGAAGAGAGACTAGTATATCTCTCTTAATGGTTCTTATGGGAAGTAACTGATATAATACGCAAGTGAGATACATTGCTGCAAAGAAAATTTTCTATTTATTAAAAGTAAAATAATTGGGGTGTTTATTCATTCATTATGATAAGCCATTTCTTAAATATGAAGTAGACCCTTAAATTGCCACTTTTAGTTTCGCCTTGAATCTCCTAAACGAAGGTAGGTAAATAAAATCTGGTTACATTTCACAAAAACTAACAACTTGGATTTAAAACCGCTAAAACTGTATCAAACCTACCGGAGTTTAAAGACATAAATTAAATTTTAATCGTTGGAAATATTTAATCTATTAATTAATAGGTAAAAAACTAACAACTTGGCGTCAAAACCGTTAAAACTGTCAAACATAACGGAGTTACCCCGTAATTACAACAAAATCTGGACACCCTATCCTTTATAACACTGTAAAAAAGGCCGGCCGCATACATACAACTTTTTAGTTGAGCAACTGTTTAGTCGAGTTGCGTGCTTGTACGATTTTTATGACGACCAAACAGTTTAGTCGCCGAAGGTGCGCATACAGTCAATTCATCGCTATCGATTTATGTACTTGTTTGAATAGCCGCTGGACGACTGTTTAGTTGAGCGTATGATCACTCCAATACATGGCTATACTCATTGAACCGTCGCGATAGTTGCGCGACTGATTAATCAAAAGGCGATCGATGTGGTTTTACGACTATTTAGTCGAACAACTATCTAGTTGCTAATATGCGCACCTACATACATTTCCATATACTTTTAACGTGCGACTAAACAGTTGCTCGACTAAAAGTTGCATGTATGCGGCCGGCCTAAGATTTATAAACGAATAAAAATTTATAAAGGAATAACATCAAGCATTCTGATGGGTTGATTCCTTATTAACCTAAAATAAAAAAAAGACAAACCGGTTTCTTGGAGAATAAATCTTATACCTTAATTCTTAAATTTTAATTATTTGTTTATAAGTTTACTGTAAATTTCTGTTACGTCCTTTCCTGAAGCCAAGACTTTTATTTTTAAATCTTATTCCTTAAATCTTAAGTTGTTGATTGTGTTTCAGCCTTAACAGTCCCAGAATTGTAACAAACATAATTACATTTTCAATTGTTGTGAATAATCGTTATTTCTTGTCATATTAACAATTTTTTGCGCTCTGGAACCAATATTTACTGTCCTTACTAAAATACTAAGTAAATCAAAATGATGTACTTGTTTCTTATTAGATAGTTAGAACTAGACTAAAACGTGTTTGTCTGGCTAAAAAGTTGTAAAAAACATGCACGCCATTTGTTATAAATAGTGACAACACCGCCGGGCTAACCAACATTGTAATAATATATAATTTTGTATAAAATAGGGCTAACCAAGGCCCGAGGCTAACCAAAGACCCAATAGTTTATATTTTTGTAATAAATAAGATTTTCTTACCCCTCTTGAGGGTCCTTAGCATATATATTTACCAGAAAGCAATTGTTTTTATACAGATACCTTTATACACATTAAATGGTACAGTTGCAATTAAAATAATATTAGCTTATTTTGACAGAAAGATTTACCCGCAACATAATTAACGGTTACAATTTATTGATGTATATTATGTCACACCTTAAATGATGCAGATAAAACAGAATAATACAAAAGCTATCAACTTAATATTTTTAAAGTAGGTGTTGCATTTGCTTCTTAATGTGGTTCTTTTTTGTTAACATTCATCCTTAAGCATGTTACATGAGCTTTTTTTTTTGACAGTGATACTAAATTATTTAGAAATGGGTCGTAGAATAACAATTGAAGAAAGAAATTTAATCATTACTCACTTTAGAAATGGGTATAGCCAAAGGAATATCGCCAAAATGGTAAATAAATGTCCGGCTACTGTACAGCATATAATTGAATGCTATAGTAAAGAAAATAGAATCAAGAATAAAACGGGAGCGGCTGCAAATAAGATTTTCAACGTTTGAGAAGAAAGATAAATTGTTAGAGAAATCGCCAAAAATAAAAAAAAAGAGCTCCAAATCTAAGAGATGAGGTCCTAATTCGATGAGTATAGCGGGAAAATAATTTACATGGCCGAACTGCAAAAAATAAACCTTTTATTAGTCAGAGAAGTAAGCGTAAAAGGTTAAAGTTTGCCCGGGAACATGCTAACCAAGATTTGGATTTCTGGTAATCAGTAATTTTTGCTGATGAGACTAAAATAAATCTGTTTAGATCCGATGGAAAAAATTCGGTGTGGAGAAAGCCAAATGAAGAAATGAAATTAAAAAATATGAAGGCTACGCTAAAGCACGGTGGCGGTGGAGTGATGTTATGGGGCTGCATGTCGTCTGCTGGAGACGGTAACATACATTTATTGAAGGGAATATGAATCAATATATGTATTTGGATATATTAAGGCAGCATAGTGGCGAGCTGGTGGAGTGTACCCGCCTCTCAGCCGTGAAGACCCGGGTTCGATTCCCGCACTGTCCATTGGACTTTTTCATAGCTCGTCACCTCACAGAAGGCAATGGTAAACCACTGTGTAGTATTTCTGCCTAGTAAACCCTCTCACACGTGCTTCAGAAGGCACGTTAAGCCCGTGGTCCCGTATATCTGTGTAAATTGGTACGCAACACAGATATGTGCGAGAGGGCGCCTATGATGCTCTGCATAGAGTATGGCACATTAAGAAGAAGGCAGCATCTATTATTAAATATTTATGACAATTACAGCTTTAATCACGACAATGACCCGAAGCACATGCCATACCAGGTACGTAGTTGGTTGCTTTATAAGTGCCCACAGTCACCAGATCTAATTGTTATTTAAAATTTGTGGATAATAATATTAAAGAACGTAAACATGGACCCCACATCGAAAAAAAGTGAGTTGAAAGTTAAACTTACGAAAGAATGGAATACAATTTCCCCGGAATATACCAGAAAGTTAATTAAATCAATGCCTAGGCGCCTTCAACAAGTAATTAAAAATGATGGAGAACCCACAGAATATTAGTAGTTAATTTTTAATTATTAGATGTTTTTTTCTTATTTATTATGTTTCTTGATAGCTTTTGTACTATTTTATTTTATCTGCATCATTTAAGCTGTGGTTAGTTGTGGTTAGTATCTTAAAAGAGCTTTTGGTTCATCAGACCATTATAATAAAAAGGTACTAATCGTATCCAGTATGTCCTTTTAAATAGCAAACATTGACTTTTTGCTGATCATTTATTTGGTAGGTTTTACAGGAAAAAACAGTCATATTGGAACCAGGGTTGCCACCTTTTGGGGAAAAAAATCGGGACAATCGGGCGATTATCAAATACGTTCGGACTAGTTCAGAGTTTGGTCCAAAACAATATGACCCATGAGACAGACTATAGAAAATAAAACTAGGTATTTTGTGTTTTTATGTGTAGGTATTTATTTTTCATAATTATTTTTTCCATGTGTATTTCTTATTGCTACGCTTTCAATAAGTCGACATCATTTTTATATTTATTTATGAATTCCGAACAAGACATGCCTATGTTAAGCGAAATTAACAATTCAGCTCTCAATTCTATTGAGCAACGGTTTCTGATATTTGACCATGTCATGGTCATTAGCGAAAATACTCGCTCAACATAGGCATTTGACAGAGGTATAGTCAACGCATGAGATACAACGCTAAATAATGGGTTTAACTTTTGCGGCTTTAAATATTTGTACCCATTTTTTGTCAACACTTTAATTTTGATCGACCTGTGTTAGCACATTCTTCACCACACTGTAGTAGTAGTAGTCTTCAAACAACTCATCTATCGAAAATCATTCTTGGGAATCAAATCCCATAATTGAAGCAGCATCACTTAGTTCGGTAAAATTTAAATTCCCATCAAGAGACAATGGCTCCAATTTCTTCAAAGGATTCGAATCATCGAAATCAAAATGGGACTGAAGATAATCCAGCGTATTTTTGTAAAATTCTTTGAAATCTGTTGTGCATTCTTCATAAACCGTATTTTGTGCACGGTGTTGCGGAGTACGCAAATTGGATCCAAAAAAATTTTCATCCGTTGTGCATTCTTCATAAACCGTATTTTGTGCACGGTGTTGCGGAGTATGCAAATGGGATCCAAAAAATATTCATTTATTCTTGTTTGTAGGTTTTTTGCCACATTTGATAAAATTTTGTATAGTGGGAACTAGTTGAAATATTTTGTAATTATTATGAAAAATCGGGACAAAATGGATAGGCCGTCGGGACGCGGGACAATTGATTCAAAATCGGGACTGTCCCGGCAAAATCGGGACAGGTGGCAACCCTGATTGGAACAGTTATTAGTTAGTTAGGGTGCCATCTTATTGAGTTATACGCGATAAATAACATTCGAAAACTTTAATTTAGCACACTACAAGGTACGATTGTTCCAAATTTTATAACAAAACCTATAATAATTTTCCACCATATTTTTTTCATCAAATTTCGTTTTCTTTAGATGACTTTCAAGTATAAGTTGCAGTCATCCTGCAAAACATCAATTAATGATCAGCGTATAGACAATATTTACTATTTAAAAGGGCATACTGGGTACGATTTGCCTCGTTTTTCTTTGATGGGCTGACGGTCTATTTGTACGTAAACTCTGTTTTTTTTTTAAGTTTGGTATTTATGACACATACCAAACTTTTTTTATATGACATAATGTATCTTTCGATGGTAATTAGCCTGTATTTTTTAGTTTTATCTAAATATTTTTATAATTATAGTATATAAGCGAAACCATAACTAATATATTTTTTTTATTGTGTTTTAGGCTGAAACAAGTAACTTGGATATTTCATTGTGCAATAAAACTAAGAAAAGTAATAACGATGAAACGTTTAGAGAATCTCATAGCTCAATGGCTAATCTTTCTAACCAGGCCTGTCCTTGGAATCTAAACTTAAATGAAACTGATAAGAAAGATTTATTACCAATAAATATGAATTTAAACGAAAATCAAAAATGTGAACCCTGTCCATCTAGTGATTTAGTAGTTTCTCCAACACTTTCGAGACATTTAGAAACCAATTCATTAGAAATTTTACAAAATAATGCAACTATAAGTCGAATACCTTCTTCTTTTGTAGAAAAAAAGTTTGATAGTGGAAAGAAAGATGCTGATTTAAAACAATTTAATACTTTAAAAAAACCTGACCCAAGATCTAATTTAAGATATAAACAAATTGATGAAAGTTTAAAATCAAACGCAAAGAACAACGTTTTAGTCTCACGAGCCCCAACGGCTAGCTCAAAAAAATTAATACAGAGGCTTCCAATGCGTACTAATAGTGTAACAACAACCAATACTAAAGAAATACATCGTATGCCAAAACATTCATCAGCTGTAATAAACACCCAACCAATAGAAAAACCATCCTTAAAAAATAAGACAATTAATACTACAACCAAAACAACCCGGCCAGTAAAACCTCAAACTCTAAGTTTTATGAAACCCACAACCTCCAGTGTGACAAAAATTAGTTCCACATCCATTAAAAAAAAACACGTTAAATAAAAGTAAAATCTAACCCTCAGTGTTTAATTTTGTTAAGAGCTAGTCATAAAGTTATTTCATTTTTAATATATTTTTAACACATTAAACAAATTTATACGTTACTTACCTTATTAGAATATTTAAGAAATATTTTGACAAATATATTGTTGATTTTAATTAATAACTAAACACATTTTTTTACTTATTATTAATAAAAAAGTATTTAGAATAACTATTTTTTGTACACTAGGTAACAATATGTAAATTTTTTTAATTTTTTAAAATAAAAGCTGTTTGCATGCATCTCTTATTTCCTATTAAATAAACGAGTTTGTTATGTTACTTTTAAAGCACAGAACCGCCTTATATTGGAACAATATTTAGCAGTTATCGTTAAGTAATATAAATCTTTAAGATAAGAAAAACCTTAAGGGGTTAGGCCACTGTAACGACTTGAAAAAGACTTCTTTTTGTCGATTTTTTTTTGAAGGGAGTAAAAGTAAAAAAAAACTTTTAAGGCATGTTCTTGTTCATGTATTGAACAACAAGTAAACACATTTTTTCCAAGATGCTTCTCGCACGCAGGACAACTGATGAAAATTTTCATCCTGAACAAGGCAACATTTTTTTTCTTAATTTACATAAGACAGCTAGTGAAACACGAACGGAATTTCAAAAATATTGATTTTTGGGTATTTGGTAGGTGAAATTGTAAGTTTCGACCAAAAATTTTCCAACTAATTTGTCCATAATTCCGTACGTGGTGTACTGCGTAATGATGTTCTTAGTACGTGTTTAAGATGTCAAACAAAAATATTTAAAACTGATTGAGTTATGCTTTATTTTTTCAAACAAAAATATTTAAAACTGATTGAGTTATACTGCGTGCCAATACAAAAAATCGTGATTTATGATACACGCGTTTAAAGTTTGTATATAAAAATAGAATAAATTCGACTACAAAATTTTTTTAAACCATTAATCTGCCATTCCAGGACCATATAAGGCCTCACCTCTTGATAATGTTTGGAAGCATTAAAAGCATTGAAGCTTTTCGCTAAATGTTAGTGCTATCGTTGATTGAGAAGTGGAAAGATGCGCATATTTACGGGCTAAAACGTGACGAAGAAAATGCGTCGCGGATAGATGGCTCTGCATGTCAAGATCGCTTGAATGCGTAGAAATTGTCAAGGCAACGGCTATTCCCATTCTTCGCCTATTAATCGACAGGTCTAGTCATTGAGAGGAGTTTTCGCAAGTAGTGTTTTTAAATATTTTACGTATGTTCAAGTGATTAACGAGGATTTCGCATATCTTGACGCCGACAGTCTCGGGGTTTTCCAGCCTAAAGAAATAATATACCTGTATTTATTGCTCTATTAATAATTGGGACATGAGTAAAAAGGTATGGGGTTATTAGTTCTATTTTCACCACCTTCTTATTTTTACAAAACAAAAAGGTAAATAAAAGTTTTAAATAACCATGTTTAGTTTATTTTTAGGCGACATATTTATTTTATTCTTTTAGAATTCTCCTATGAAAAGTGAATATTTTTTTATGTAAATGACTTCAGCAGGTTTCGAAAGAATGTCGCTAATACAAAATTAATTAAATTTGCATCCTGTGTAAGTTTATGAAAGTTGGGCATCCTTATAATTTATAAATATCATCGATCATATTACTGTTTAAATCGTGTTTTAGATGTTTTATATAATAAATTTACTCAATTGTGTAATGACCATAATCAACCATCAATACAGTATTAAATATTAAAATACTAACACATTATTGACATGGCTTAAAAATGTATGATCACTTCTTAGATTTTGAAACTAAAGAAATGTTTGTACAGTGCATTTTCATTTATCCCACGTTTATAAGTTTAAAAAAATATTTATTTTCAAACCAAATGGATTAAAAAAAATTGTGCTCCTTGTTTAATTTTGTGCTATTGTTACACCATTGTTTTACTCATTGTTACACTACAAAACAATAACTTGGATTTATATTTGCGGTAAATTTATAGAAAGAAAGGGCATGTGTTGTATATTAACGTAAAAAAAAAGTATTTGTAACTATTTATTGGCATAATACTGGGTGTTTATTAGTTAAGTGCCCATAATATAGGGTGTTAAAATTTTATGGAAAAATAACTTTTTTATTATAATTTTCTTACCGCTTCTAGATATGTTTTTATTATATTAAGAAACATTTTTTAACGTAAGATTTTTTTTTACCAGTTACGTCCGTATGGAGTGTAAAGTAAATATTTTTGTTTGAATAAAAATGGTACGCAACTGATTTTTCCAAAAAGCAAATAATAATTTTAAATTTTTGTAGACACCCACCATGCGTGGAAATACTGGGACAAAAATTAAATTTTAAATAGTGTGTACTAAATGTACAATATTTCATAAAGATATCGAAGAGTAATAGGAAAATTATAATGAAAAAAAAAATGGAATTTTAACAATTCCTGTAGTTTAAAAATTAAAAAGTTTTGGGTAATTGTTTATATTACCTTTTCTTATTAGAATCACGCAAGGACTCATATCATATATTCTCGGCCCTCGATTAATAAACATTCTTTATGTATAGGGCGTAAAAAAATAAGTTATGTCAATAACTATAATTTTTGACTATAAAAAAACAGTTAATTACAAGAAATAAGATGTCACTATGATTTTTTTAGTTAAAAGAAATTATAGGAATTGGTTTTTAACATATTCAAAAAGTGGTATAATACACCTAATAATAAAGTTAATTACAAAATATTTTCCAAAATTCATTAAATAATAAATCTTTAAAAATTATATTTTATGGAAAAGGTTTAGCTTAAGCAAAAGCTATTTGTGTAACTCATTTAAATTTTTGACATATTGCGTCAACCGTCCCGAAAAAATCACTACTTATACAAAATTTTGTTTTTGGTAACTAATTTCATAAAAGAATGAAGAATTCTTACAGTGACTGGTGCAAACGGTCTTAAATAAAACATAACAGTTTTTTATTGAAATCAAAAATAATAGAAAGTCTAGAAATGTTTTTCCTTCAGAACACAACATGAAAACTTATTTAAGAAAAAGAACCCAGACGGTTGAAGATAATACCAATAAAAACGACGACGTAATTTTTTCCCATTACACTCGCGAAAGCTTATGCATAAGTCCTGTACCTAGCACATCCAGAACGACTAAAGTTCCTAAAATAGTACAAGAAGTGTGCGAAATAACGACTCCATCATCGACAAAGTCACAGAAAAGAAAACGATTATTTAATTTAAGTCTAAATATTGATACTTTAAAAAAACGCAATAGAGCAAAACAGATAAAAGTGTTAGTGTAAAAACTTTTGTTATTATGCAATTACCAACACGTAAGAAAAATTGCTGTAAACTTAAGGAAAAATATTTTGCTCTATATGTTTATAACAAATCGCCTAGCTGTTATAATTTTTTAAGAAATAAGCTATTTTTTCTCTACCGTCTGTGCGTACAATTTAGTCATGGTTAAAAGTAATTGACTTAAAAACAGGTCTTGAAAACACATTAACCAAAAAGCTTGCTATGACAGTAAAAACAATGGATAAAAAAAAACGCGTGTGTGCAGTACTATTTGATGAAATTATGAAATTATGCTAAAACCTGAGTTAGACTACAATAAAGCCAATGATTGTATTGAAGGTTAAGATATGGGATTTCTTGATCGCAATAACTCTTTTGCGAATACTGCTCTAGTTTTTTACACAAGAGGCATATTTGGAAATTGGAAAATTTCCCTGTGTTATTTTTGGTTATACAAACAATATTAATTAAAATCAACGTTAATTATGCACACACAACAAATTAAAATCAATATTTATATTATTTTACTTTTCGAAAGTATAACAAGCTTTTTTAGTTTCTTTAATCACAGTGCTGAAACTAAATATCGGATTAGTTTCCACAATATATATTTAAATTATACGAAAAATTACATTAAACACTCTTCAACGGTTAAACGTATGTCTTGGCTTTTAAATAAGCCCTAATGAGCAAAATCTATGTTTTATGGCCATATTATATTGGGGACCGCAATAAAACTTCATAGAGGGCAATGCGAAAGCCGCCGTCTATATAAGATGTGCTAAAACTCCCATCCAAGCGGGCTGGGTGTTTATGATTATATGATGAAAAAATTTCGAATCTAAAATGTCGAGTTGCCCGATTTACCGATAAAGGCGCCACAAGTCGAGGACTGAAAACTATGGCAAAGGTGTAAAGGGCTGAGTAGGGTTGTCTAAAGAAAGAGATGGGCATAGTGCACGCGTTTTAACATAGGTATTGCGTATCTTTCCACTTCTCAATCAACGGTGCTATGTTTTGTTTAATATAGTTATTTTGAAATTAAATTAGGCAACAGTAAAGCGTTTCGATCTTGAAAATCTCTCCAACCAAATGCCTAGGTACGATAATTCAATTTTAATAAACAATGCACAACATTGGAGACTACTTCAAATAAAGCTGTTTTTGAAAAAAAAACTTCTAGACATTCATTTCTTTACACCAACGATTTTAAATAAATTTGTGGAGTTTTTGCTTTGCATAAATGTCCACATTTACAAACAAAACAACCTCTGATTAAATTGTTTAATCGGTCCCACCACTCCATTGACTGTCAGGCTTGCATTAATTGTCAAGTTACACTTGCAGAAAACCTAGGCTACCTTTAAAATCAGTTGATCCGCAAGAGGCTGCAACCCAATTACTACCATACAAAACGCCCACTACTCCCCTGTCCATAATGTTGACGTTTTTACTAGACTAGCGCCTGGACATACCCCGGATATTTTGGCTCACGAGCTTCTTGACAGTGTTATAACGTAAAAAATTAAATTTTAATGTGTAAAGTAATAATTTGGGGTCTTTTCTTATACGTTCCCGCATTGTCACGTCTGAAATATAATTGGGGAAAATAAAAAGTCGCTTTGCTAACTAGTACTTAGGGCTTTTGAATTTGTTCAAATTATCGCAACATAGAAGTTATTAACAAATTTTTTATAATTTTTGATACGGTAGAAGTTATATATTTTTTTTAAATTGTAATTACAAATTTCCCGGGTTTTTTCTAATACGTTGTTAAAATTTTGTTAACTTTTATGTAGGGATAATTTAGACAAATTCAAAAGTCCTAAGTTCTAGTCTGTCATTGTTAGTTCTGGTTAGCAAAGCGGCTTTTTATTTTCTCCAATTATTAACTTTTTAGCCGAGTCTCTGCATAATAAAACATGTTTCATGTGTCAACACTGTCAAGAAGCTCATGAGCCAAAATATCCGGGGTTTGTCTAGACGCTAGTTTTTACTAGTTCTTTAACTACTTCTTCTTATTCTATAATTCTGTTAGCTTCAGCGATAAAGGGTATTATTGATAATGCTGAAAATCCTTATATAATACGAGTAATACTGGACAGTGCGAGTCAGTGAAGTTTCATTACTGAAAAAAATCATTTTAATTTAAAACGCAGTATCCTGTTATTCATAGATTAGAAAAATACGATTAATTGCTTAAGAATATACTTCAGGGGTAATTTCTCCAACAAGGAAATCTTTTCTTAACTTTTGACTTTGTTGTTTTGCCCAAAGTATGCAAAAATATGCCAAGTCGTGTCATTTAACAGGCAAGTTTGACACATGTTTAAAAAATATAACTTTTGCTGACCCCACTTGTAATATTCCTGATAAACTTAATGCTTTACTCGGTGCCGATATTTTTTCTAAATTGCTGGTCCCTGGTGTTATACAGGGAAATGACGGTCAATTTTTAGCTTATTATTTCTGGTTTTGTGTTAAATGCATATTTAATAAATTAATGTATAGAATCTGTGTCAGATTTACAAGTATCAATCTTAAGCTATCCGTCAAAGGTATTTTATATTTCTAGGCAGTTGGTTAGTAAAGAAAGCTTTACTACCTGCATAGACCTGTGATTAATGCTAGTTGCAAAGTCGACGATATTTATTTGGAGATCTTTACCCAATAAACTCTTGGAAATATCGAATTAAAAGGCTTGCGTTTGGTGTAGCCTGTTATCCATTTCTAGCTGTAAGAGATATTCAGCAGCTGGCTGATGTCGAGTCAGTGCATTTTTCAGAAGCAACTGAGGTTTTGCGGACTTATCATATATCGACGACTTAGTGACGCCACAAGATCGAAACGCTTTACTGTTGCCTAATTTAATTTCAAAATAACTATATTAAACAAAACATAGCACTAACATTTAGCGAGAAGCTTTAATGCTTTTAATGCTTCCAAACATTATCAAGGGGTGAGGCCTTATATGGTCCTGGAATGGCAGATTAATGGTTAAAAAAATTTTGTAGTCGAATTTATTATATTTTTATATACAAACTTTAAACGCGTGTATCTTAAATCACGATTTTTTGTATTGGCACGCAGCATAACTCAATCAGTTTTAAATATTTTTGTTTGAAATCTTAAACACGTACTAAGAACGTCATTACGCAGTACACCACGTACGGAATTATGGACAAATTAGTTGGAAAATTTTTGATCGAAACTTACAATTTCACCTACCAAATACCCAAAAATCAATATTTTTGAAATTCCGTTCGTGTTTTACTAGCTGTCTTATGTAAATTAACAACTGAGGTTTTGCGGACTTATCATATTATATCGACGACTTAGTGGCGTCACTTAAATCTGTAGCCAGAGCTGTCGAAACTTGAAGTACTTTAAGTAAAATTTTACTTGAAGTACTTTTTTGTACTTCAAGTATTTTACTTCAAGTACTTTTTATTAGGAGGTACTTGTACTTGTACTTGATTAGTTTTTGTGAAAATACTTGGATTTTTACTTGATTTGACCAAGTAAATTACTTGAAGTATTTATTTAAGTACTTGAAATTTTACCATGTACTTGAAGTAAAAAAAGTACTTTAAGTAAAGAAAGTACTTCAAGTAAATAAAAAATACTTGAAGTAAAAAATCAACCAAGTACTCGAATTTACACGCCTTAGATAATCGTACAAACAAGTTAAAACAAGAAATACGCACAACCGCTGCTGTTTCTATTGTATTGAATTACAGCGCTCATTTGAATTGGATCCACTAGCAAGACAAGTGTAACTATTACTGAGAATTAGACTTTTTGTTCTTTAAATCGGTCTTGTGTCAACGTAAAAATTATAAGTGCTCTGGTCTGGTGAAAACAGAAAAGAAAGATACCTAATAGTAGAAGGTATCCCAAAAATAGGTTTTGGGTGCCATCCTGCTCTAGGCACCCATATGAAAACACTCGCTTTTGGCAGATGTATCGGATGCCAACGGGTGCCAACGCCAACCCGTTGGCAACCATGGGAAAAAAAACCATTTTTCCTGTGTTGTACCAATATTTCCTATAATAGTTTAAGGCCCAAACATTCACCCGAGTACGGCATGATAGGCCTGTTGCCATAAATTTACATACGAAATTTTACACTATTTCGGACATCGGATACATAAGATCCCGACTTAAAACGGGACACTTAGCAACCCTACTTGTTTTCTAAACTATAGTTTTTACCGACTGGCCTACTTTCCAATGACGTAGCGTTCAGTCCTTAAAGCCTTTAGGAGTTGTTGGAAAACCCCGTTTTGAGGAATAAACCCTCTAACTTCCTTACAAAAAATACTACTCAAGTATAATTTGTTTTACTTGAAGTAATTTAATTACTTCAAGTACTTTTATGTACTTCAAGTACTTTAGTATACTTCAAGTACTTTGTTGTACTTCAAGTACTTTGTTTTACTTCAAGCACTTTGGTTTACTTCAAGTACTTGGATTTACTTCAAGTACTTTTTCAATTTACTTGAAAATGCAAGTACATTTTAATGAATATTTGGTACTTGTACTTGAAGTAATTTTTAAAAAATCAAAAACTTGATACTTGTACTTGAAGTACTATTTAAGAGTACTGCTCTGTCTGTAGTTAAGGTAAAGCAGTTACAAAAATCCTTGATTGAGTCTTAAATAAAGGAGGTTTTGAGCTTCGCAATTGGGTAATTGTCAATAGTTAATCGCATCATTACCAGAAAATACTTCGACACAAAAATTAAGTGCATTTTAACGTTCAAACTTTTGATTTGAAAATTATGGGTTTAAAATGGAATTATATTTGTATAATGTTAATGTTTTTACGAATTTACGATCCACTTGGATACTTAGATCCAGTGTCTTTTTTCATTTAGTATTTGATCCAGCATCTTTGGTGTTTAATACTAAATTGGAATCAAGAACCTACCCTAGATGTTTAGTATAGTAGCGGGATTCAATTTAAAAATAAAATTGTTTGTTTGTCTCTTCTTTAAATACAACAAAAAAAGCAAGCCTTGTAAGTTACATGGATTTTGTCATAATTCAGAAAAGAGCAAGGCAACTGTTGTTCACCTTCAATATACTTCAAGCTAGGATGATATATCAAATTCTTTGATTTCTTTACGAATAAAAGAAACGCCTATAAAAAGTTCGATTCCACGTTTAGAATTGTGTGCATGTGTTCTTTTGTCCAAACTAATAAATTTTGTACAACCGACTTTTGAAAGCAAAATTAAATATTAACAAGTTAAAGTTTGGTCAAATTCTTTAGTGCCTCTTAATTGGATTAAAAGTCCTTCCTCATGTGAAAAACATTTTTGGCATTATTTTAGGTCAAAAGACGCTGCCGAGTGTGCTTCTCGTGGCTTAACAACTCAAGAATTATTTGATCACAAATTGTGGTGGCCAGAATATCCTGTTTTAAATAAGGTAAATTTAAATGCAGTAGAAAAAATAATTTCTCTGACTATCTAAGTTTCCAAAATTGATTCTCTTTATCTGTTTATTACTGAATTTTCTCTTTTCGTTTTTGTCTAAAAATCAGCGCTGGTCCCTCGAGCTTATATAGTTTTTCCCATCGAGTCCGAGATTATTAATTAAGAAACATTTAAACATCAAATTAAACTTCGGGGAGTTATTTTCGTATTTATTTAAATGATTTGCCCCATTTTATGTAATTAGCTATCCTATTCCCGAAATGATGTCTTTTAAATTAAAAAAGGTCTTTATTTTACATTTTTAAATCGAAAAAATGTTCGTCCACCGTTTCATTAACACTTGACAGATTGATACGGCTACCTCTGGAAACTAAAAAATTAAATTTTAAAATTATTTATATTGTGTGGGACTGGCCACGTACCTATGTTTGCACACCTGATATTTTAATAATATAAATGTTCGATATGTCCTCCGTTGATTTCAAAACAGGACCGATGCCCACTTTTAATTTTTTTCAGAGATTTCTTTATTTTGATCCTGGTTAAGTCGGTCAGTTTCATTTAAAATTGTTTCCTGTAGCTCATCGATATTAAAATATTTTAAGGGTCTAATAAAAATGTATCCATTGATGTGACATCTGGGCTATTAGGTGGTCAAAGAAATGTTCTGTTACGGCCGATTCACTTGTTGTAACGCCCATTCAAAAATACTACCACTTTTTGGCTGAGGTAAGGTCCAATGATTTGATTTGCTAAACATTACATATTAGGAGAACTCCTTAAACTTCATAATTTCATGTTTATGAGGATAAGTTGCTGCTCAGTAACTTATATTTCTCCGGTTGTATACCCCTGATGTTGTAAATGGCGCTTCATTAGTCCATAGGATTTTATTATATAAGTTGTTGTCCTCGTCTTGCTCTTTTATCAGGAAGCCATACCTATCAAACAATACTACCAACAAAAAGGATTTCAGAAGTATTGCAAGCCTTGCACTTTGGTATAGGAGGTGGTCATTTCGGAGTTATGAAGACTCTTGAAAAGGTTCCAAAAAGGTTCTACTGGGAAGTCGTGCCGATGTTCAAGACTGGTGTATAACTTGTAAGGACGGCGCCTCCAGCAAGGGACCTAAGTCACGAAGCCATGGCAAGATGAAGCAATACAATGTAGAAGCGCATTTTGAAAGAATTGCCATAGACATGCCAGGATCATTTCCAGTAAGTAAATCTAGAAATCGCTATATTTTGGTAGCGATGGATTACTTCAGCAAATGGCCGAAAGTCTAAGCAATACCAAATCAAGAAGCTACCACTATTGCCGATGTACTATTTTACCAATGGATTTGCCGATATGGAGTACCAATTCATACTTATCAAGGCAGAAACTTTGAGTCCGATCTATTTAAGAACCTCTGTAATCTCCTGGGATTCCAAAAAAACAGAACTACACCCCTTCATCCCCAGTCAGATGGAATGGTTGAGAGATTTAACAGAACTCCTGATAACTACCTAAAGATTAAAGTTAATGACCAACAAAGTAACTGGGACAACTGTATACAGCCGTTTTTACTGGCCTATCGCTCCGCAGTTTACGAAACAATTGGAACGTCACCTTCAAAAGTCATTTGAGCAGAATTATCCCTTTCAGTTGACTTACTTGCTGGACTACCTTCCACAAATAAAAAACGGGCAAAAGATTATGTAAGTCAGCTCAGTAAACAGCTACAAGAAATGCACGAAGGGGTTCGTAATAAGCTACAGAAAGAAAGTGACCGTATCAAGTTCCGCTATGAATTAAAAGCTTAATCATCAGGGATTCCTTGTCGGTAAAAATGTTTGGCTATGCAATCCAAAAAGAACGAAGGGACGTTTACCGAAACTGGAGTAGTGGCCTTGCTTAACTATCTGGTGTACCGAATTTAGAAGAGCCCACATGCGAAGATGAAAGTAGTACATCTAGAACGGCTGTGCCGCTATCAAGTCCGAGAAAATACTTGATTGAGATGATCAAAATTTGGGAGGGGGCAATGTTACGGACTTTAAAAAATATTTGTTTAGTTGATAGAAATATAGAAAGTTGGAATTATTTAATTAAGGTTAATAATTTATAGAATAAATTACCTGGAGTCAACCACTTTGCACTTTTCTTGTAACCTGTACTAAAAGAATTCTTTCAGCTAATTCCAAACTTTTCCATTCTTGTCTACATTAATATGAAAAATGCGAAGGAAGCCCGTAAAAGCCAGTGTATTTTTGACTTTTAAAGCGAGCAGTAGTTGACAGAAAGTTAAAAGTAAAACTGTTATCATAGTTACGTTACGTTGCATTGTTGTTACCATAGAAACGATTGTGAATCCGATGGCCAATAAAAAGGTGTAAAACGATCCGTGTTTTATTACGAGGCTCTACGGAACAATAGGAAAAAAGTACAGCCATAATATGAATATTATTTCTAATATGCTGCGGCCAAATTTAAATTTAATATTATTTAAAATCAAAAACAAAATATTAAAAGTTTGACTCCAGATAAATCGTAAAAGAAAAAACCGGTAGGTACAAACCCTTGACCGCCTCGCAATTAAAAGTAAAAAGCTAATTTACAGTGATATGAGTTACAGTTACAGTACAATTCTAAAATTAAGAAGGCGATGTAGTCCCAGTAACTGAAGACCTGAAAGTACCCAAAGCTGTAAATAAATCTGTACAGTTTTTATTTGTGGCGCAATTCTTAGGTCTTCGCGGATGTTTTCGAGCGAAAAAAAGTTTATCATGTTCCGACGTGGGAACCCGCTGAAAATGGCCCCCCAAAGTCCAAAAAATTGGTTACCCGCAAATATCTGCCTGAATATGCGAATTAGAGAATTTTTGTTTAGACAAAAAATGAAGACCACCTTGAAATCTACAAAAATGGTTCCTACAATTTTTTTCGCAACACCAATATTTTTCGCAAAAATGACCGTCGAAAAATCCATAACATTTCACACTGGATAGATGTGGCTCAACGGCTAAAAATGCAGATGGTCAAAACAATTTTTTATCAAAACAATTTTTTATCAAAACGCCAGAAAGATGGTAAAGGGAATTTTCTGGGATCATTGTACACTTGCTAAGGTCTCAATATTAAAAAGAAATGTTAATAATAAACCATTTTTTCAAAAAATATCAATAAATTATTAGGATACTCCCAAAATATTGTGAAAAAAAACTTTGAACGCTTTTTTTAATATTCTAGAAAAATCAGAATGGACCCAAACTCATATGCAATGATAGGTCCGGGTTTTCCCATTCCGATGAACTTTGAATGATTAAAAAATGCTCATTATTGCCCGAGTAATGGAACAATTCGTCCGCACGCTTATAAGTGAATCCCCGAAGATAGCGGCATATTCTAGCGGAAGAACGGCAGCTGAAATGAGGGGACTTTTGGGTCCTGTTATCTCGAAAACTATCAATTTTTTGAAAAAACTATGAGGACCATTTTTTTTTATTATAAGGTGATCTTTATTTTTTGTGAAAAAAAAATTCTCCAATTCGCATATTTTGGCAGATATTAGCGGAAAACCCACCTGTTATTGTTGATAAACTTTTTTTCGCTTGAAAACATCCCCGAAGATATAAGAATAGCGCCACAAGGGAAAACTGTACAGATTTATTTACAGGTTTGTCCCTTCATTTACTAGACTAATGGCCAAAATATGAATACCTAGTTATTTATGTATCAAGAACCAAAAATTGCTTATTATTGAGGAGGCTAAACGGGTTGGACTTTAAAAATAGACTTGGCATAAACAGCCATTTTTTCCATCGAACTCCCAATTCAAATCAAACATAAGTAGTTAACGACTACAACTCTCGGTAAAGATTAAAAGTTTCTAACAATAAGTTCATTCTTTTTGATTACTACTAAATCGTAGGCGCGTCTGTCGATGAAAACGCTAGTGACAAATGTTGATATATATCCGCGGTTTTGTATAGTGTCAACACAAAGCACTATATTCATTGCCTATGTGTTAAAGCCTTGACCAGTTAAAATGCTTTTTGACATGTCAATTTTATTAAAAATTGAATCTTCCGCGTACCCATCGGCGACAGTCGAAGACCTCCGATTTACGTATTATTTTGTTTTCTAGTAAATCTATTGATGACTTTTTTCCATTTCTCTGAAATAAATAATCAGTAAAAACAGCCATGAATTTCTTAATTTTTTGTCTATTTTAGAATATTTACTCAACGCTTTACTTGTTTAACAAGAGACAAAAGATCGTAGCAACCATTTAATAAGGCAAAATGCGGACAATATAATATGTTTTGGGCAAAAAATGTTACAATCTAAAAAATATTGCCTTGAATAGGTACGAAAAACAGGTTTTTAATAGAGATTGGCAGAAAACATATTTGAAATATGCAACACAATGACGGTCGTAAATTTGTAACAGTGATACCGTAATTAAAAGTGAGGTATTATAAAAAAACTCTTTACAAACACTGGAAAATAGCTATATGGTATAAACCCTAAAAAATGCATTAAAATTTACATTGGAGCGAAAATTCGACCAAAATAAGTGTGTTCCATGTAAAAAACTGAATTAAATTTTTTCATCTTGTACAAGAATATGTGTCAAAAATAAGCAAGAATAAAATTAAATCGACGGTTTTGAGCGGTTCTTGATTTAAATTATTATTTTTTCAGGATACTGAATTTACTTTTAACTTAATTACAGTAAAAATTGAATTACCTAAGAAAACAAAAGTCTGTTTTTCCAGTACAAAAAGAGGTTTTTAAAAGATTTGAGACAAAAAGTCTCCATGTATTATAAATATTATCGTCCACATGGTATAAAGTTACATAAATTTTTATATTATATTTTGTAAAAATAATGAACAATAAAATAATACATTTTAAAGAAGCAAAATTACCAAGTAGTATTTTTAGCCCAATTACCTATCCTAGATAAATATTAGATTAAAATAAGGTTTTCGCTTATAACGAAGTAACAAGTCAAGCTCTTAAGTAACTAAATTATCATTAAAAAAATGTGATGTCATTCTCAAAAAGTAATTAAATTTATTTAGTGAACTATTAATAGGACAGTTTTACTAATGTTTACTATATATTGTTACAGACTTTAGTTAGTGTTTAGTTATTAGAAATATAAAAGGTTAAAATTATTTTATTTAGGTTAATAATTTATTTAAAATAGGTTACCTTAGTTTTTCCCTTTTTCGACGGTCATTGCGGATTATCCTGAGGGCGCTGGAGACATCCTTTTTACACTTTTCTTACATCCTGTAGTAAAAGAATCCTTCCAGCTAATTCTAGACTTTTCCATACTTTTCCATTCTTTTTCACTTCACTATAAAAAGCGCGAGGAAAATCCGCACGGGCCAGTTTAGTTTTGCATTTCACAGAGATAAGAAGTTGACAGATAGTTAAAGGTTAAACAGTTGTCACAATAACGTTACGTTGAATTTTTGTTACCATAGAAACGTTTGTGAACCTGATTTGCAATAAAAAGGTGTAAAACAAGGATACGTGTTTTTATACGGGGTGTCACGGAACAATATGTACTCAGTCTATGTACCTTAATAGAGGACATAACTGAAACTGAAAACTCATATAACAATATCTAAATTAATTGAGTTAATCAAATATGATGATTTTTTTTGCAATTTAATTAAAAATTGTCCATAAGCAGAATATGTTGGACAAATATAAAAGATAGTTAACTTAACACATAGACATTCATACTTTTTATGAAAATATAAAAAAATCCGTAAATAATGGAACCCAAACTATTTCCCACTCATAAAGAAAGTAAATACGCATAAAAAGATAACAGTATGGTATTCACTGGTATAATTAATAATTAATAGGAAAAACATATATTGCTTTTAAAAATAAAATACCAAATTTAACCAATATCATTTGCTTTACAAAATAGCAAGGCGGGGAGAGAAAAATTTACTGCTGTCCGCAGCGTTATTGTTATTAAATTTAAAATCCTGCTCGTCACCAATTATTACCATGACTAGGTAAAATCCATTTGTAGTAAAAGTGATTAATTAAAATAACAAATACCTGTTCCTAGGTACCCATGTACCTTGTTATAAAAGTTTAATCTCAGGTTAATCATTCACCATAAAAAATTAAATATTTAGCAAAAAGTGGTGTCGAAGTCTGACTTTCATTTTTTTAATAGTAAATTGAAACTGAAATTTTAACACCCTATACCCCACACATTTAGCGCTAGTGTGATCCTTATTTTACTCATTCACACTTATGGACAAAAATATAATAATCATTAAATTTGCCATAAAACGCATTGCTAATAGGCTTTACCAAAAAATATTAACTACTTTCCTCATCATTAAACAAGGTGATTAGAATTGTTCTGTATCATTACAACATTTGTTGTGCCACTGTTATACCCCACAGAGTATTACACATTTTTAAATCACTATTGCGTGTTTTTTGGAAAACTTACACTCTATGGAGTTTGTAAATAATACAACAAATGTTGTTATGATACACATCTGTGAGATTGTCCCATTTTAACAATTTACATTTTGGTCACCTGGTTTAATGATTTTTAAAAAGCAGTGATATAAATGTTACTGGTACAGCCCAATATCATTGCGTCTTGTGGCATATTTAAAGATTATTCGATATTTTTGTCCATAATTACTATTTGCACTTAAAGTTTTTTTTTAAATCAAAACCTTCAAAATATTTTAAAAGCTGATGTAAAGTAATTTTTGGATTGCTCTAATATAAATAATATAAATAATACAAAAATACCAATAGTATCTGACTCCTTAATAGAAACCTTTTTAAAAGCTTATCTGGACGGGTTTAAAGACGTGAACATAAGGTAACCCATCTATTTTACATGGACGACCTGAAACTCTAGCAACTATCAAACAAGATCTACAAGGGTCTCTTAAAGTGGTTCACAATCATACCAAAGATATTTTCATGGAGTTCGGCCTCGACAAGTGTGCAAAACTTAGGCTGAACAAGAGCCGGTACGGGAACGATTTTGAAGCTGACCAGCTTTTCGATAGCACGCTACTCCGTCGTCTACAAAACAACAAAAATTATCGATAATTAGGTATCGACCAAAATCGTACTCAAGATGTTAGAGCAGTGAAAGACGAGCTCAGAAGCAATTACAGGCGACGTTTATGAAAAATTTGAGAATCCAAATTTTTCGGAATAAATAAGATTGTTGCTACTAACATGCTAGAGTTCTTATATTGCTTTACTCTTGTGGAGTAGTTAAGTGGACGCAAGAGGAGCTACGCGAGCTGGATATCAGCAGAACGGCAAAACAGCAGATGCTCCAAGAAGATCACGCTTTGGTTATTTATAATCACCCCTGATCAATTCTGCTATTTGCTTTTAGCAATATCGAGGCAGTAGTGGAAAATGACCACTGTCGCATATACTAGACTTATGAAAGCCTGATATCGTTCTCCTTGATAAAAGGAATAACTCTATGTTTATGATTAAGTTAGTTAGAAAACTAACATCGATGTAAAGAACAGCAAGAAACGAGCTAAATATCAGGATCTTCTTGGCGAACTTCGGAGACTCTACCGGAGTATAACGTGTGATTGGTTGTCCTCATTGTCGGCATTTTGGAGGGTATAAAGGAAAATGTATTGAGGAAGCTGAGGTGTATTTCCGCATGTCACTCGAACAAATGGTGATGAAAATGTAGAAATTTGTTGTCCTTGGGTCCCTTTGTTTACTGAGGCAAATGAATTTGAAGATCACCGACCGAGCGGACGCGAGGAGTGGTCTTCGATATGGATGGCCTTCCTCATGACACCCTATGGGGTCGGAGCCAAAGAATGCGTCATATCGGATCTTTGTTAATAATAATAATAATTACTTATGACCATAAATGGGATTTTGTAAAGTTGTACTCTGCCTGGAAGAACAAAAGTCGATTAAATTTAATATTTCATGTCTGGTTAATTTAAAATTAACCGTCTTAACGTATTGATGGCAGTCGGGATTGGAGTTTTAAAACATAAACATTTTACAGCAAAAGTGTCCAAAAATTACACATTCCGTCGGAATAAGAAAAAATATACCGAAGGTGCCTTTTACAATTTGAAAGTACTAGTCATTTTCGGTTAAACGGGAAGTAATACAAAACAATTTAATCGGTCAAACATGGTATCCTACTAAGAAAAGAACATCTTGAGCACGTTTTGTAACGTTATTCAGATCACACTGTGATAACGTTTAATTTTAAATGTTATTTTATCATGTCTCTTTCGTTTTCTTGAATTGTTACTGATAATTTTCATTTCTGTAACATACCCTTGTAAATATTTTTAATACGGTATAGAACAAACATCTTACTGACGTAATTTTTATGTACTTTTATATTAACGTTAAAATGTTGCCATGTATAGAATGGTCTTTTAAATACAAGTTCGATACATGTGTTAACATACGTATCAGATACGATTATAACTTGTTAAAACATAAAATGATATTGGTGCAACGTTATAATAATGATATTATTTAATGCAGAATCGTTACGTTTACTGCGTCTACAACATTTCCTCGTGGAAATGTAAACACAGTTAACATATCAACCTCGTTTGCTTAAATGTACCCCGCACATTTTTTGACAACGACGCCAGGTTTAGAAAGAATGATTAGCTTTGCTTTAGTACTTAACCTTACTTTATTTTAAGAACAATTGTGTTTTGTGTTGTAAATTTAAAGTTTTTTCTCGTGATATTAAAGGGAAATATGGATCGGAAAGTAAGTATATTACACTATTTTCTATTACACTTCAGTTTTTATGTATGTATGTAGGTGTCCAGATAAACTGACCAAAAATCTAGATTTTGAAGGTAAGGTTTTTAAGCCATAAGTCTAGAAAATCCAGCATTAGCTGTTTCCCATTCCCTAGATACATATAAATTAAAGAAAGTATAGATTAAAATTTGGTTGCTTTATACCTTACAAATTAGCAAAAATATATATATTCTCCTTTAGTCATTTATAAGACTGGAAAGTAAGTAGTGTTTTTGCAGGTCGAGTCAGGTAATTTGTAGGGCGAGCCGTAATTAGCCGTAGGCGACTCCTGGAAGCTTGGCGAGACCTGCAAAACACTTGTTTTTTGGTCATGTAATGTACAATGTTTTTTTCGACCGAAACTATTTAAAAAAAAAACAATAATACTATTTTAATGATCGACAATTGGTCTATTTATCCGCTTGACATGGATTTTATACTTATTACAACAATAAGAATAATTTAAGACAGCCACAGTACGGTAGTACTTTGGTACTTAGATAAAAAAAAAATCCACTGAAGTTCGTTTCCGTAACAACCATACATAAAAACGGCTATGCTCCAAATTAGCAGCTTATTTTTCATTTCATGGATCTGCAAAGTAACAAATGGGTTTAGTGACAAATGAGCCTGGCAAAAGTGTTTTTCTGGTCCTTAATAACCACTTTCTGGTCTAGCCCGAAAAAAAGTTACTTTCTGCGGTCAAAAAAAAATTTTTAGGGGACTTATATAGCAAAAATTGGGTATTTTAAATAAATGAAATACTTCGGTTGAATAAATTTGATCAAAGTTGTAACTTAAAGTATTCACTGTGAAGTATTTTATTTTGTACTTTTTAGAGGCCCTGATATTAGACACTTGACACATAAATAATAGTAATAATAATAATAATATTATTAGAAAATTAAATTTTAAATAAATTGTAGATGCAGCACATTATGTTTTCAAATAACAACTAATCAAAAAGTGGATTGGCAGTTAAGAAGAGAGGCATTGATTTAACATGCTCAAGTAACGTAACTAGTATAACTGTAGGTAGTTTTCTTAAGGGATACATTAAATTTTTTATTGGATTGTTTATCAAATAGAAGCAAAATAATTATATGGTACAAAGGGTCTAAATGTTTTTTTTAATTAGGTGGTTTATCAGTAGTTTACTCTGCCATTTAGTAATGGCTAATCGAGTAGCTAATATAAGAGAAAATTTGACTATATAATTAAAATAATTGTAGGCTTTAAAGCCAACACAAGGTTTTTATCCTTTATAATAGGGAAATAAAGTATCTATGATACTATCTGCAAATACAGTTTTTTTTTGCCAAACTTGTGATATAAAATTATCTTTTTAATTAATGAAGCAATTATGTCAGTAACCCAAAGTTTTGGGGCAAATATTTTACAAAGTTTTTTTTTCCAGATGCAACTAGGAAGAAAAAATAGAACAGAACATGGATATTAAAAATACATGTACATACAGTTGATTTTTAATAAGCATTTATAAATTATGTAGGCAATTTTTATACCTAACTTTAGACCTTTTTACTTTTTTTAATATTACTCATATTTACACATCACAAAATATTAAAGACTTTTAATAAAGTAAATTAAGAAAGATAAACACTATCACATGAACATTTTTATATATGAACTGTTACACTTTGTGTGGATTTAGAAAATAAGCTTTTCATATTAAATAGTCTGTTCCAAATTTTGGAAAATATGAAAGGAAAGTTGTAGACATTAGATATTTATATGAATAAATTTTTACCTATAGTTTATATTATTTTTTTTTATTAGGGATAGTTACTTGTCACTGGTTTTATCTTGGAAACTATTGTACTATTTCGGGGTAGACGAAAAAATGAGTATCAAAAATAACAGGCCATTTATCACAACATTTTTTTACATCCATATTTTTTCAGTGGCATCTTTAATAGCAGAGTGGACGCAACATTTACTTTTATACACAAAAATGCTAAAATTGTAAACAATTTTTTAATATTGTTAATTAATTAATTTCTTGAGGTTTTAATAATCAATAGGGTACTTCACAGTTTTAGTTTTAGAAAGCTCAAACACGAAGGATATTTAATCAAATCTTTTTTACTTGATCAGCCTACATTTTAAAAAAATATGTTTCACTTTGTTAGTGCTTTTTTGCGTATAAGTAAATTTTCGCCCACTCTAGATGTTTAACAGAAAATAGTATATGAGGAAAGGCGTGAAAAATTGTTTAGTAATTTTAATTAAATCCGTGATCAATTACTTTAATATCAAAAAAAGGTTGCCCTTTTTAATATACTTAGTATCGTGCGCCTCCTAGTGATAAAGTAGCCAACTTAATAAGTTTAGTGACTTTTAAAGCCATCTTCATTATACTAATTTTTATTTTAAAGCTGTACCATCCATACGTTGCTGTACATTAAATGGTTAACAAAATAGGATTTACGACCATACTTAATTAAACATTCTGTATTATTACCATACACCACACATTAGGGATCCAAAGGATCTTTTAATGTTATATAATCAACCTAACAGAACCACCTATTTAAATCCTTAGAAAAACCTCTTTATAACGTAAGTTATATAACGTGGATGTTTTAGAATATGTATTAGGCCCAACCAATGCAAAATACGTAACAAGGCCGTGTAAGTTTCGAAACCAAAACGTTGTATTTTTAACGTAACTACGATTTTGTTAAGTTAAAGGAAATATAACGAAACTATTAGGTTCAAGGCGCTGTTATTGTTTCAAGATGATTAACGTAACAAAGGAACAAGAAAACATAAATGTAACGTAATAAGGATGATTTTTTGCAGGCTTATTGTAAAATCCGTCATATTACAATACGTCTAGGCTTTTTCAATACGAATAGGCGTATTGCAATACTATGCAAGTCATTAAAAATATCACAATATGATTGATGATTTTAAGCGTATTGTAATAAGCCAGCTGCTTTGAAGTCTTATTGTTAAAATCAAGCTATACGCGATTATTTTGGAATCTGACCAGATGGAATCCGCGGTATTATAATACGACTGAGGACACGTAAGGGAAATTAAATATAGTACAAATAATACAACAGGATAAAACTTTTTTTTGCCTTAATTAAACACACACACGTAATTAAAAAAGAAAGGGCTGTTGCAGTATCTCGCAGTATATAAGTAATTTAATTATTTTAATTTAATTAAAACATAGCATAACTTTATTTTAAAAAACTTTAAAAAAGCACCTGAATCACCGGATTTAACTTTTTGCCGCCCATAGGCTAATATATTTTTGCCGCCCTAATTGTAAATGTCAATATTTTTTGGATATCAGAACAAAAAATTTAGCAATAAAAGAATGTAAACTTCACTAGTAATTTTTACAAAAATTTAAGAAACCAATTTAACAAAAGTAGATCATACAGAAAATTAAATTACAATTCTTTAAAACAAACAAATTTCATAATATAAAACCATAATATAAATTAAAATGATAAAACAAATAAGTCTTTTTTGAGCTATGTATTATTTAGTAATAGAAAATACCTATTTTAGAACGAAAAATTTAGCATTAAAAGAATGTAAACTTCACTAGTAATTCGTATAAAAATTAAATAACAATTCTTTAAAACAAACAAATTTCATAATATAAAAACAAAATAAAAATTAAAATGTTAAAACAAGTAAGTCTTTTTTTTTAACTATATATGTATTATTTAATTATAGGCAAAGCCCTATACTAACATTTTTCTTCGGACCCTTTTTTCTGCAAAATCATTAATTATATTATTTAAATTTAAAATAACATTTTAAAAAATTAATCGTAAATTTTCCGCCCATAATATTTGCCGCCCTAGGCTTTAGCCTACTCAGCCTTTGCGTAAATCCACCCCTAGCATCGCTTTTTTTAATTTGACCCACTAAATTTAAGCAGTTTAAACTAATAAAAATACAAATAATTGTAGATTTATTATTTAGTACAGCATGATCCGCTTTTATGACATTTGCTAGTACATTTTATATGAGCTTTAAAACAGAAACATTTATTGCTATGACACTGTGCCTTGCTTGGCTTACAAGAACACTTTTTAAATCCCTGTCCATCGAATTTTCAAAATAATCTCGGAGCTTTTCTTTAGGAAACTATTTTTCTTTTTGAAATATTTATTATTCCAGTAGATTGGCAGCAATTTCCAACCAAAAATAATACTCAAAAATAAAACAGCTAATCAATACAACTATCGCAATTTGCCTTGCCTGCCGTCAGTCGTATTATAAATTATAATACGACGGATTTTAACATAATCGCGCACGGATTACAATACGCCAAAAATCATTAGTCATCTTGTGATATTTTTAATGACTTGAGAAGTATTGCCATAAGCCTAGTCGTATTGAAAAAGCCTAGGCGTATTATAATATGACGGATTTTACAATAAATCTTCGACAATATACATTAATAAATATCTGACTCTAATATTTACGTCAAATACCGATATACAAAATTTATCATTTTTGTCTTGAAGAATAACAATTTTGCAAAGGGAATCACCTTGCAGAAACACCCGGTATATTTACTTTTTGTGCTATGTATTAGCTTTAATATAGGCCTTATTTATTTTTAGTGATACGTAGATTACCATTTGTAGAATACAAATTTAAACAACATAATTTTTTAAGCTCTTCCCTACTTTACACCTATATATCTTTTAATTATACAAAATACACAAATCATACAAATCTTTTTAGTTCAAGTTCGTAATAAAAACTAACGTGCCATTCATGAACTTTGTCCAAAGAAATGTATAAATAGCTGCTTAATGTGTACCAGAGTATATTAATTAGAACAGAGAATGGATATACCTTGCATTATTACAAAAATTTACATACATAACAACCGACATGCTATTAACTTTCAAATTAAACTATTATTCGTGCTCTCTTTCTGCACAGCGTAACTGTCCCTGACTTAAGTTAAAACTTGTTAGCCCTAAGTATTGCAAATAAAGGTATTTTATAAATTAATATAAAATGAATAACGAACAAAACAAATCATTGAAGCGTGAAATCAATTGGCTAAAAGTTTTATATCAACTGCAAGTAAATACCTCGGCGATATTTGCATTGGGCTACATAGTAAGATATGGGTGCATGTGGAGAACTTTATTCTTTGGTAAGTTCTTTATTGCTTTATTTTTAACCTCCAAAAGAGAATAAGGGGAACAGTCGTCATTTACAATAAAACAAAAAACACTTTCGTGACATAAAAAGAATGCCTATTTATATAAAAATCAAATATTATTATCTAAAAAAATGTAATTAAATAATAACACATTTTTTACCCACACATAAATAAATGTTTTTTTTTGTTAATTAATAAAGTAGCATAAAAACAGTGGCGTAGCTACGTAACCAAAACTGGTTAAGTTTTATGAAATAAAAATATAAATACTATATAGGCGCAGGACCCACTAAGTAAAAAACATATATTTACCATATTTTCTGACGTTATTTAAAAATAACTGTAATAATGTTTAATTTTAAACGTTATTTTATTATGCCTGTTTTGTTTTCTAGAATTCTTATTCATTATTTTCATATCTGTAACATACCCTTGTGAATATTTTTATTACATTATAAAACAAACATTTTACTAACGTTATTTTTATATAATTTATATTAATAAATATAAGTTCGATACCTCTCTTAATGTACGTGTCAGGTATGATTATAATTTGTTAAAACAGACAATATTATTAGTGTAACGTTATAATAATAATTTAATTTATTGCAGAATCGTTACGTTAACCAGATTTTAGGTGTGGATATGTAAATAAAGTTAACAGATCGGCCTCGTTTGCTTAAATGTACCCTGCACCGATATTATTCGATTTTTTAACAATAACGCCATTATTCAGATGTAGAAAGATTCAGCCTCAGCCCATAACATTACTATCACAAAACACGAAACTAACCTGTTTAAGAACAAAGACGTTTTGTGTAATTGTGTAAATTTAAAGCTTTTTCTAGTGATGTTAAAAAAATATGGATCGCAAAGTAAGCATATTACACTATTTTCTATTACACTTACTTTAGTTTTTAAGAGTGTACCTACATAGTTTAACTGACCAAAAATCCCGATTTTGAAAGTCATGTTTTTAAGCCATAAGTCCAGGCAATCTAGCATTTCTAGTTTCCTAAAGATAAAGTTAACATCCGTTCCGAATTTTGGGGAAATAATTCCGGAATTCAATTCGTGAGGTACCTTCCATTTCCTAGAAAGATATCTATAAATTAAAAAAAAAAGTGGATTGAAATTTGGTTGCTTTCTACCTACATAAAATACTTTTTAGGGGACTTAAATAGCACAAATTGGTTATTTTAAATAAATTTAATGCTTTGGTGGATTTCATTTTCAAGCTTGCTTAAAATATTTAATTTTTTAGACCAAACCAGAATATAAAATCTAATTTTAAATTTCTAGTCCTTAAAAAGGCAGTATAGTCTATTTTTAAATGAACAACGGATAAGGAAGTAAATACAGTGGTAGTGGAGTGGTTCTGTCACACGAATCGGCGGTTAAAGAGAGAGGCACAAGTGGAGTAAGCAGTATAACTGTCCAAGTAAAAGGTTTCTTAAGGAACTTTAGTTTAATTTTTAATTGAGTTGTTCATAAAATAACACTAAAATAATAATATAGTACAAAGTTTTTAAAAACTTCTTTAAAATTGGGTGGTCCCTCAGTAGTTGACTCTACCATTTAGGATTGGCTAATAAATGTTAGAAAAAAAAATTAGAAGCTTGCCAACATGCATGCTTTATTCCGACTATGTACTTAACAAATTTGTAGGCTTGAAGTCAACACTATGTTTTTGTTTTTTTTTTATCTTGGGATAGTCCACGAAGGCTGATGCCTAAGTACCAACGTACCGTGGGTGTCTTGTCCTTTATATTAAAAAAATAAATAGCAACAACACTGCAAATACAGATTTTTTTTTGCAAAACAATTTATATAAATTTATCTTTTTAATTAATGAAGTAATTATGTCAGTAACTAAAAATTTAAGAAATATAAAAGAAAGGAGTTGTAGACATCAGATAGCTTAATAATTAATTTTTTCTTTGTAATTTATATAAGTAATTTTTATTAGGGATGGTCACTCGTTACTGGTCATATCTTGAAAACCAGGGAGAGAACAAATCTTGTAAAAAAGTAAAAAAATCTCTAAACATATTTTCCTGTTTTCAAAACTACCGTGTCTAACAGTAATTTAGAAATATGCTTGGAAAAATTTTATTTCGCGGTATACGAAAAAAAATTATTATCAAAATTAACAGACGATTTATCACAACTTTTCCTACATCTATATTTTATACCTAGATGTATATGTAATCAATTTTTTAATATTGTTATTTAAAAAACTTTTTGATGTTTAGATAATCGATCGTGTATTTTACACTTTTAGGATTACAAAACGTAAACAGAATGGCGTTATATTCAATCATATCTAACCTTTTTATTTGACCAGCCTACGTTTTAAAAAATGCGTTACACCTTGTTATGACTTTTTTTGCATGCAAGTAAATATTCGCCCACTCTATAAGTTTAACAAAAAATAATATATAAGAAAAGACGTGGAAAATTAGTAAGCTGTTAGATCAACTGAAGAACGCATCGATTTGGAATAAACGCATCAGAAACGTTCGAAGTTTCTACAGTGTCATGAATGAACCTCCGTAAGCCACACAATGAAATCCACCAAAGCCCGCGAAATAATTACTTTGCATACCTACTAGTTTTTCGTAAAGCGTGCTTGCCAAGTACTCTTTTGTTTCAATTACTTTAGAGTATGTTGGGATTAAAATTTACCTAATCTATTCTTGAAAGTATATTAAATTAAACTCTACGATTATATTTTAAAATGTAAATAATATTTTTTATATTTATTGCTATAAATTATTACAAATAAAAGTAATGATGTTAAGAAATATTTTATTTTTGGACCGTTACTAATAAAACCGCTAAGCAACGCGACAACAGTGTATCGTGTAGAATTCGTAGAATTCGTGTAGAATTTGTAGCACCACGTAGCACCCGTTGCTCATCAGATGATGTTTTCAATATGGCGTATTTTTTTGTAACAATCCTCGTATAAATTTTAGTTTTGTGTACGAACTTTTACTTATCTAATGGAAAATCAGTGCCAAGTGTGTGAAGTGACGAATATAATTCCTGAATTATCATTTCACAGGTAAGTATAAACAATGGCAGACTATCTTCTAATTCATTCATAAATAGTTTAAACAGTGGCGTTTGCAGTGCACTCAATTTTAAATATATTTATTTTATTTATATATGTGGGTAATTATTTCTATTTAATTTTTACCTAAATATTATTTTTAAAGATAAATATTTCATTTTTTTTCGTACAATCCTGATAGAAGTCATTGTTTGTGGTGTATAAAGTAATTTTTAACAGGTCAGTTTGTTATTCAGAAATAGTGATCTCTTTTTTTTTACGTAAGCGCTCTTTGGAACTAGGTGTGTACAAAAAGTATAAAATATTTCTAAATAACAAACAGACATTTCGCATAAATTTAAAGTATTTTCTTATGTTAAAAATTAGTTTTAGGTACCCAATAACGTTAGGCCTAATTAAGGTTGCAGATATTTATTAAAAATAAATAAAGAAATAATCTTGATTATAAAATTGAAAACACCCAACTTTTAGATTGAAAATACTTCAGCCGCACTCAGATACTTTTAGATTTAAATTAATTGTCAACAGTTTAATGTTACGAATTTTTTTAAGTTTAAGAACAAAAATTGTATTTTTTTAGGTTTACAAGTGATCTTTAGCCAATTAAACTTCCTTGTCTTTAGCCAAGGAAAAAAATGGCGTACCTTGTTCAGTTTTCAAGACGATAAATAATAACCACAGAGAGCATATGGATACTCCAAGCAGTTTTAACCAAAAAGCTTTTTTCTTAGAACAACTAAAGGCAGGTCTTGAAAACGTGGTGTTAACCCATAACCATTTTTTAGAGTTAAGGTAAGTTGCGGATTTAAATCAGCAAGCCTTGTGTAAGGCTGTACATTTATTCTTAAGGTAAAGAATGCTTTTGGATACGGAATATCCTAATTCTAACATTTTAAGCAAAGACGCAGTATGCAAAGTGTAGTACTAAAAATCTCTTGAATGTGCTTACTTAATCTTGCTACCAAGAAAATATTACATTCTCAGTGACACGCTTACTTCATAGGAATAACTTTTTTCACTCTTTTAACATTTTTAAATTTTTAATAAAAAATATTGATATACAATTTTTTTTCTGTTTGAAAGCAAATTTTTTATTTGGGCGCGCTGTATATTTAACTTTAAATTTTGGTCCATTGCCTGAAAAGTATGGCAATATTTCGCCAGCCCATTTCATTGGCTCTAGAAATGGCACCTTCTTTTTGATTTCAACCTTTTTCTAAATTGTTTTATTTTAAAGGGAGCACTAGTGGTCTAATCTAAAATATATTCTTTATACAGATTGACCATTTTATATCTTTATGGTGTTATTAAACCTTTCATATATTCTGTGGTATTGTGAAATTTTACTAAATTATATAATACCTTATTGTTAAAAAAAATAAATAAAAATATATATATATAATAATAATATAATTACTGATATTCATATTTTCAAAGTACTGCTACTATTTGTTGGTAAGTATCCAGAGACAGTCACTTGTGACGTTACTTTTTGTGTGTTTTAAATATTAGGTATGGCATAATATAGTTCAATTTTCTGACAAAAAACATTTCTAAAGAATGCAATTAAAAGTACAGACTTGTATTTGTATGTATTTAAAAAATAGTATAATACCCCAATACCTTAAAGTATGAAACGTTTGGTATCAATGCAAATAAACCATTTGGTAATATTTAAAAGCCACATTTTTTTGGTAGTAGGTGTATAGAGATTTGTAACATTGAAATAAAATTGGTTTATCCAAGGTAATAAAAATGTCATTTTTATTTTCAGTTTTAAGAAGGGATACCTCCAATCTACAACCACGAGATGAGAACAGCCCCAGGTCCATTTTCTATGTTCTATGTATATGGAGCTTGCTTGTGTAATTTATTTCCTATATTTTTGCAGAATGTTTTTGTGCATATGGTTGTTAATAGGTCATCAATTATGATATTTATATTTATGTTTCGTTAAATAAACTGAATATTAAACCTGTTTGCTTTTAATTATATTTATGTTTGTATTTTAATTGGGCCCATTTTCCACCTTGTAATTTTAAAACAGTATTTTATTTGACCTTATCGTCACCACCTTACATAGTATTTTATTCATTTTATTTTTCATATACTCTAAGCAAATAAAAGCCGTTTTACGGCTATTTATTTTTTTAATGGCGTAATTCATCGACTAGCAACAACAAACAGTAACTTTTGTTTTCTAGTAACGATTTGGGTAAATCGGCACAAGTTTCTTAAGATATTCATTAATATTTTTTCGTTTTGCTTTTAAACTAGCACATCGGCAATTGTATCCATAGCCAGAGCTTCTTCAAAAATGCTTTAATTTCGCTTTCGAACCAGAGAGCATTTTTCTCGTTCTAATCTGTAGCGTACACTCTGTAATCAGACCTTTAAAATATTACTTATATGTTTGGGGAACGGTATCTCCCACAACTATTAAACTTTGTGATTTCACCCAAAGAAGAGACGTTTAACTAATTGTTGATCCCACTCTAACAAGTATCGTACTCTTACCTGTCGACAAACTGTGGGTGATCTGTCACTTTTTTATGGGTATTTTCACATTTCCTCGAAATTATCGAATATAATTCTTTCTCTAGCAGCTACAATTAGCGCAACACGTTGTACCACTGTTATACATCTCTTTACAGCCCATCTGAAAAGACTTCAAATTTTCACTTTTTTTTTTTCCCAGAATTTCTAGACTGTTGAAGCAGCTGCTTGCACAGATATTCCCTTCCCCTCCAAACCTTTAAATATTTATGTCTTATGTTTAGAAAATACCTCTAACTCTACTCAAAACTCAGTTTTAAGTCGTGCATTATCCAAAGACAAAAAAAGGCATTTGCGAAATTTCGCAAGCTACAAGTCTGACTTATTTTTTGACAATCCCTTTATCCTTGTCTCACAAATAACAGGCACGTGACTTGTTTAGTCTTAAATTTGTATACCCTACTTTATACTTTAAAACTATAATACTTTTTTAAATAGATCATGTAGCAATAATATTAACTTATTTATAAAATGTAACAAAAATAACGAACATAAAAATAGTTTTAAGTATATTTGTGATGCGCCACTGGCGGCGTAGCATTCTATCGGTAATAATAAACACAATCTTGGACGCAGCTCCAAAATACGTTTATAAAGGAATTTTAATTAAATCCAATACCAATTAAATACATTAATACCTACATTTGTACAAAAAGTTTGTCGTTTTTAATATACTTGGTGTCCTGCGCCTCCAAGTTATAAATTCGCAAATTTAATACGTTTAATGACTTTTGAAGCAATTTTTATAAAAATAATTTTTATTGTAAAGCTGTACATCAAATGGTTTACAAAATACGATTTACCATCATTCTTAATTAAAATTCTATATTATTAACTCGAATTCTTTATTTGAATAAAGTATTCATATTGTTCCTTCGAACGTCGCTTGGAAGGCCGAGGACCCCATCTTTTTTTTTTTTTTTTTTTTAAATCTTGGGACAATCCACGAAGGCTAATGCCTAAGTACTAACATACCGTGGGTGTCTTCAGTGTGGTGAGAGGGAGTTTGTTTACACGGGACTTAAATTTTTGGAGATTGGGAGGAGAAGGAAAAACTTCTGCGGGCAGCAGGTTCCATAGTCTTGACACTCTAGGAATAAAGGAACGAAGAAAGCGGGAAGTTCGGGGCCTCTCTAACTGAACTGTAAAAGGATGCATAAAAGTTGCACTACGCGTTGCTCTGTTGGGAGCTGCCAGAGAAGGAATAATACTGGCCAATTCCTCTGAGCAGAAGCCGTGAAAATACCTATAGAAGAGCGACAGATCCCCTACAGCTCGACGATGGGCAAGAAGAGGAAGCCTTTCTGTGAGCGTTGGATCATTAATAAGACGAACAGCTCTTTTTTGAATGGAGTCCAGAAGACTAAGTGTTGTAGGGGACGCCATTCCCCAGACATGAGAACAATATTCCAAAGAGGGTCTGATTTGCGATACATACAGAGTGTACAGATTGGAAGAAGAGAAATATTTTCTGGCTCGAAAGAGGAATCCAATCTTTTTTGAAGCTGCCGAAGCTATGGATGAAATGTGTTTATGCCAGTTGAGGTTATTCTCAAAAGAAACGCCGACTAGATTAAACGACTCTTTGTTCTGCAAAACTTGGCCGCTCATATGTAAGGGATGAGCATTCGCAGACTTTTTCGCGACAGCGAACATGACTGTGTTTTTGAGGCATTAAACTGAACACGATTTTTGGCGCCCCAATCCAAGATAAGTTTGAGGTCTTGTGAAAGAGATATCTGCATTGACCTGCGCTTGTTTTCAAAATCAGAATTACACGGTGGCTTAAGAAATTGAATACTAGAGTGGAGGGTACTATCGTCAGCAAAACTATGAATGGGATTGATTGTGGAAGAGAGAAGATCGTTAATGTGTAGAAGAAACAGCGTGGGTGCCAGCACTGAGCCCTGGGGCACCCCAGCATTTATTTGGTAGAAGCTGGAGGAATGACCATCTACACTAACTGATATACGTCGATTAGAAAGGAAACTGGAAAGCCAAGAGCAAAGCTTAGGTGGAAGACCGTAAGAAGGAAGTTTGTTAAGAAGCCCATCATGCCAGACCTGATCGAAAGCTTTGGATATGGATTCACCAAGAAACTCCAGGGACTTGTTCCAGTTGTGTGAGACAAAGGAAAGAAGATCAGCTGTGGATCTACTGTGACGGAATCCATATTGTCTATCATGTAAGATCTTATGTTTTTCCAGATACTTTAAGATTTGGGAATTAATGAATTTTTCCATTACTTTGCAAACAACTGAAAGAAGAGATATAGGTCTATAGTTAGAAGGGAGACTTTTGGATCCTTTTTTGGGGACAGGTTGCACACGTGCAGCTTTCCAACTCTCCGGGAAAATGCCCGTGTCGTAAGAGATTCGAAAGAGGCGAGTTAAGATGGGTGCAAGCTCGGGAGCACATTTTTTAAGACGATTGCTGGTATGCCATCCAGCCCAGACGATTTTTTAGTATTAAGAGAAGAAAGAATACGCTTGATCTGTTTGACTTTAAAAATTATATCGGACATTTTATGAGAAACAGGGACAACTGTTGGAAGAGGAAGATTAATAGGAGGATCAAGCGTAGAATTGGCAGCAAATTGTTTGGCAAATAGTTCGGCTTTTCCTTTGGAGGTAGAGACAATTCCATCCTCAGAGATTAGGGGTGGAAAAGAATTTGTGCAAAAGTTCTGACTAATATTTTTGGCAAAGGACCAAAAAGCTTTACTGCCATTTAAGCAAGAGAGAACTTTATCTTTTATTCGATTGTTAAAACGGTCTTTTGCATCTGAGATGGTCTGATTATACTGATTTCTTGCTTCGATGCTAGCCTGTCGATTTTCGGGACTGGGGTTTTGAAGAAACTTTTTGTGGGCTTGAAGTTTTAAAAGTCTGGCTTTGTCACAGGATTTAGAAAACCACGGTTTGTGATTTGAAGATATGGGGTTCTTTTTAGTGTGGGGAATATAGGTCTCAATGCCTAGTTGAATTGTTTCGGTAATTTGTTTACATATTTCTGAAGGATCGTGAGTAGAAAAGCAGGTAGGGTTCCAAGGGTAGCTGGCAAAGAAATCTCTTTGACCATCCCAGTCGGCCGAATTGTAGTGCCAGATGGTTCGTGGCGGCATGCTTTCAGTTGCCTCAAAATGAGTGGAGTATGATACGGTGACCAAACCATGGTCAGAGCGACCAAGGGGAGCAGTTACTGATGCTTGATAGAGTTCGGGGGTGGAAGTAAGAAAGAGATCTAGGGGTTAGAATTATGGGTGGGAACCCTAGGAAAGTAGGTAGGTTCCATAATTAGATTGGTGAGCGAGTTGCTGATTGCGAAATTTTCTGCTGCTCTGCCTTGTGTATCAGTTTTTGTGGAGCCTAGCCAATCCTTATTATGAACATTAAAATCCCCGAGGACGATTACTTCGGCCAATGGAAACTGAGAAATAATATTGTCGATCTTTATTGAAAGGAAATCAAAGAACTCGTTGTAGGAATTGTCAGACGGGGACCGGTATATACAGCAGATGAATTTAGTAGAAGATCTGAAAGTAAGTTTAAGCCAAAGAATATCAGGCCTACCCGATTCGAGATTAGAAACCCTAACACAAGCCAGGTCGTTCCGAACGTAAGCACAAACTCCGCCATGGGGTCGAAAAGATGAAATGAGTTCATAACCTGGGAAAAGGAGGTGGTTGGTTGCTGTTTTGGGACTTATTTGGGTTTCGGTAAGAAATAGTATGTGGGGTTTGGAGGATTGAAGATAATGGTGAACAGAGTTCACGTTAGAGTTAAGCCCACATATATTTGTAAACGATATCAGACTTTTCGATGGTGGCCCCACAAATGTACCCCTCGCCCGGAGAACCGAATGGAGGGGTATTTTACCTCCGGATAACTTTACGTTCGGGTGTGCCATCATCATTATTTCCAAATTTTAGTAGAGTGGAAAAAAAAAGAGCAAGGAAAAGGAAAAAGAAAGAAGAGGAAGAAGGAAAACTAAAAGAGAAAGAAGGAGGAGGAAGAAGGAAAACTGACTCACCGCCCAGAACTCGAAACGTACTAAGACTTCACGAGTCCTTTAAAGGGCAAGTGGGGTGGTACCGCCTCAGGCGAGGAAAGCTCCTCTACCACCTTCTTATAATTGTGGCCTTCCGATAATTGTGGTTACTGCATGAAGAGTATTACTTAATCTCACTACCTGGGTTTTTAAAGTAATATGGCTATTTTAGTTGCCAACCAAAATTTCGTGACTGCCTATTTTTAGGGGTTATTTTTTCAGAAGATTATTGTTACCCTCTTACATAATAAAATTAATCCTTGTTCTCAAATTAATTTCTGACAACAAGATTTATGTGTGCCGACTGCATGTAGTTTTCCGGCCGGTTGCCAGCATGTCCAACAGCCATGACCGCACTGAGTGTCAAAACAACTATCATTTCATGAGAGTGACCAAATCTATGCTTGAAATGTATATCTCAGATGGAGAGCTAGTCTGCTCTTGTAATATAATAGCAAAAAACATTAAAAGATTCGGTCGCTTGAATCATGTGTTTTTGTTTTAAACTTAATTTTCGTGAATGATACCTGATTGCAGAATAAATTACAGCAGGGTGGCCTGACAAACCTAAGCCGCTACTACCTTTAATTAAGCATACTGGGTAATATAGAAGCATGGCTCAACCTCTTTTTCTCTGCACTTTGCAAGATTAAAAGTTAAAACAGGGGAATATTCTATAACGTCAAACTTAACATTTTTTTACAATTCACGTGACTTTCGGTGACCTTCGATTTCTCGAACGGCCTTAACTTTTGATTTTCAAGTAACATACCCTGAAAATTTTTACATTTTAGGATTTTTTAAAACATTCTGCGTTTAACCGAATCAATAGGTCACATTTTGAAAGGTTTGATTTTTTTAGCTGTCCAGATTTAACACCCTACGTACTGTTAGACGCAGAATGTTCCCAGGAATCCAAAAATGTAAAAATATACAGGGTTCTCTTGTTTGAAAATCGGAGGTTCAGGTCATTTTCGGTTAAACCGGAAGTTACCAGAAGTCACGTGATTTTTTAGAAAACGTCAAATTTGATTTTATATAATATCCCAAAAATTTCATTTTACTATTTTGAAAGGTGCAGAAAAAAAGAAAGTCATGCTCCTGGATCAACCGGTATATTTAATTAAAAGTACTTGCGGCTAAATTTTGCCGGGCAAGCCTGCTGTAATCTATTTTACTCTCATGTATTATTCATATAAATTAGGTTTTATCAAAAAAAAAAAACAGATGCCTATAGATTAAAGTGGCCCAAAAGTGGCTCTATCTCGTACAACAAGTTTAACGTATAAATAATATCATCGGCTGCGGAAACCGTAACATTAAGCTAGGTTTACACTGCGCGAAAATAACTTGCACAACATGTTCCTGTTTCGAGCAAAATATTTTCACAAAGCGAAACGTTTCGCCACATCTTACGACAATGTTAAGCCAAAAATTGTTAACGATATGTACTGAAGGAGCAATGAGCACTTCTTCCCACAGCAAGTAGGTTAAATTTAATATTAATTTCGCATCATATAAATCATAAATATAAATTAACATGTTTTTGATGCCGAAATGTTGCGTTTTAAAAGTATTCCTAGGCTTTCGCTGTTTGCTTTTCTGGCGAAATATTTAAAATTTTTGACAAAAAAATCCTCCAGCCGTCATATTTTAGCAAATCTATTTATAACAAATTATTTTTCCTACTAAAGACGTAATAATTTTATTAAAAATATGATTTAAGATTTCCACTTAACCATGATCACGTGCCGTTGTTCCTGACTAGCAAAAATGGTCTAATAGGATCGCCAACCTTAGAAATATTTTAATTTAGTAAAAAGAATGCGACAGAGGCATAATAATTAATGCAAAAAACCTTTAAGCTTAAAAAAGTTCGGTGAAAATGTAAATAATTTATTGATATTTTGACCTTTAATAAGTCAATGCCTTAACAGTAATTCATATTCATAATGTACACAAATTTAATTTATTTCGAAAGCATATGTTTTTTAATTATTTTAATAAACCCACAGTACTTTTAAGGTATAAAATGCTTTACATTTTATGGGTTTTAAATGGTTAACTATTTATTTGGTTATTGCTCTAGTACGCTACTTTATTTATCAACAACTCCCTTAATACTATATTGCTACGGATTATGTAATTTAGGTTAATAATTTATTTGAATAAATTACCTTGATTTTTCTTCATTCCGACGGCCAATGTGAAGAGCCTATTTCATTTAGTACGTCTAAAATCTAAATTCAATGGTTTTTCAGTACCTATCTTATAATAGTTGGTATTTTTAAGGACGCAATTCTGGTTGTGTGTGTATTAGAAAAGTGTATCTGACAGATAAAACTTAAAGTTTTTACCAGCTTTTATTGGTTGTGGTAGTTTCTTGATAAAATATTAAGATCTTAAAGTAGCTGGAAGAGAGAATTCGGTTTTGGAAAAAATCTGTTTTGAAATCAATCAATAGTTCAAGATTATATTAATTAATGCACTTAATGCAGCAAAAAGATATATCATTTGTGAAAAAGTTTTATTTATTAAAGCCAGTCCTTAGAATTAAAACCAAAGTGCCGAGTAAATATTGATTAAAATATTTATTTAAGTTTTCTTTTAATTAGAGTAGGTACAGATCTACTACAATCTTTTTCACTTACATTATAAAGGTTTTTAAAGGTGTAAAAATATAAAAACCATCACTATAACGAAAAGTTTAATTAACGTTTTAGATACTTTTTTAAACATGTATTAAATTGTTTAAGCCTTTAAAACAAACTTATAATCTTCCTTATTTATATATATATATATATATATATATATATATATATATATATATATATATATATATATATATATATATATATATATATATATATATATATATATATATATATATATATATGTATATATTTATAATGCCTTATATGATTAAAGTTGAAAAGAGACATAGATATTTAGGTTTTTTTGTGAGAGTTAGCAGTTTTTTAAACATTTTAGGATTCTACATTAAATCCTTAATTTGTACTCTAAACAATACACCTTATTTTTGTATTTAATTTATAAAATTAAATTAAAAGGTGACTTACCTAGCGGAAAATAAAAATGTTTTTTAATTTCATAGATTTGCGACCCAGGTATTCTTACAAAATTTGTAGCTGCCCTGTAGGTTTTCTAATCCATTTATTGTCGTTATCTTTATTAGGATTGAAAATGGTTTCTATCATAATGATTTCAAATTACTTCCAGGTATATTACCTATTTAAATGAAAACTTGGCAAAAATATATACTAACCCTCTGTATATATATATATATATATATATATATATATATATATATTTTGCTATATATATATATATATATATATATATATATATATATATATATATATATATATATATATATATATATATATATATATATATATATATATATATATATATGTATATATTTGCATTCGTTTATTTAATGCCTTATATGATTAAAGTTGAAAAGAGTACTACAATAAACATTTAATTTTAGGATTCTACATTAAATCCTTAATTTGTACTCTAAACAATATCTATATATATATATATATATATATATATATATATATATATATATATATATATATATATATATATATATATATATATATATATATATATATATATATATATATATATATATGTATATATTTACACCTTATTTTTGTATTTAGGATTCATTAAATCCTTAAATTTATATTTTTGTAAATTAAATTAAAAAATTGCAGGTGCTCTTTGACTATCCGAGCAGTAAAACTCAATAGGTAACCACCAAATAAAAAAGTTAACATTTATTACCTAGATAAATTGCACTCAAGAAAATGTTAAATTTAGTCAAAAACAAAAGTAAAAAAGTAACACATGTAAATAATTTAATTTTAAATTTTATCAGTTATCAAAACGAAAATCTTACAGATTACAAAATGTTTGATGATGACTCGGTGGCATAGTGGTCAGTGACAATGCTTAGCACGCGGGCTACCTGGGTTCGATTACCAGGCCGGAGAGATATTTATATGCCAACCGCCCACAGAGGCGAATTTTATCTAAATTGTGACCAAAAATAAATTTCTTTTTGTTTAGGCCCAAAAATATTTTAAATTTAAAATATATAAATAAAATGTATGAAATTTTGCATCAAGTTTTACTTTATCTACTAAAAAATTGCATTTTGCTTAAAAGGTTTTAGCTTTGCAGTTCTTCAATTATTTTACAAGCACACTTCTTCTTAAAAAAAAATATTCTGCCTCATGTAATAAAATGTATTACGTTATACTGAAATAAACAATATTCCGATTTTATATGTTAATATTTTCAGTTTTTTTTTTAAATTATTTTTAGTACTTCCCCTATTAAGTAATAGACAACAAAAAAAAAACGAAAAGACAGATAGACGGACAGACACAAACATTTTGCATAAAAAATGTAATTTTTATTATTTATTTCAAGAAAAAAGAAATTTCAAGAATAAAAAATGAAAAATAAAATGGATTCAACATCTAAAACCTGGCACCCACAGTACCTAGTACAGTAAAACTTCTGTTAACGGACACCCTTTTATATCGACCACCTGTGTTATCGGCCACTTTCAAGGTAACAAAAATCTACTTTATAGGAAATTCCCTATATAAATACCTTGAGATAATGGACACCTTTATAAAATAGCCACGGCCAGACAAATCTCAATTTTTATAACCTATTTCAGGTAAATCACCGGAATTTCTTGGGGCTAATTTGTATTTTATAATTGTATTCTGCAAATTTTAAACGTAGAAATACCCAACAATAATATTTATGGCCAGGTTTAAATAGCATTAGTGGCTATAAGGGGATTATCTTCACATTATATTTTTAGTTGTGTCTTAAATCGATAAGAATAAAGGTATCGTGTTCGGAATCGAAAAGTGTTTTAATCATGTTCCTAAAACGAAAAAGTTTGTGACTAAAGGTAAAAATTGATGTTATGGCGGAAAGTAAAAAATAGGCTTGAGGTTCGCGAAAACAAAAGTTTGCGGTGGGAAAACTCCAAATAAATAATATCATTAGGAATAAAGCTGAACTAAAACAAATGTTTGAAGAAGGTGTTAATTTAGAACAAAAGAGGAAATTCCCAAAGATGCATATTAAAAATAAAGATTTAAATTTGGAGTAAAAGAAGCAGTAGTGCTTTATGTAAGTTAAAGATTTAAATTCCAATAAGTGGGATAAAAACATGTCATTATCTTTTAAATAACTAATGAGCGAATTAAATTATATTGCCATTTATGAGTTTTTCAGACGTCAAATTTTTAATAAAACAATGTTTACTTTGTCAGTATTCAATAATGCTAAACTAAATGTTTGACTAAGTACTTGTCCTATTTCAAAATCATTGTTAGCATACTATGTCAAAGTAATCCCCTTGTGTCTTATTTAATAATTTTTACCAATCTAACCCCTACATTAACTTGTAAATCGTTGCATTACCTATAAAATCAGAAGAACATCGACAATATAGTTTGGTTTTCATAATAATCTACCGTGTGGTGACTGTTTATATTAACTTGTTGAAGAAGAGTTTAAGGGCAGTTTTATTTTTTAAAGTAATTAAACAACCTATACTCATGCTATAAATATAAGAGAAACGTAACCTAGCCAAAGACCAATATTATATCGTTAAAGAATGGTCGTTACGTGACAACATTGTGGCCGGCCCGAAACATGTCCCTAACTAACCCTTAATACAGCAGCAGAAAATGCATTTAACTCCTCTGCATTTAATACTTGTGCTTATAAAATTTTAAGGCTTAATAAGAAAAGGAAATACTTAAACTATATTTTCGGCACAAGAAAATAAAGAGTGGATAGCCCTTAAAAGTTTAAGTAGAGAACTACACAAATCTAGTGTTTGCTTGAAGGTTGAAGGTGATAGATAGACAATAATATAGGCTAAATAAAAAATGATCTTGGATTTTTATTGTCTTAATTTATAAAAAAAACACAATGCTTTAACTGGTGGGTATGTCCAGTCGTCTTCAGGTGAAAACTAAATAAGTTTTACAGCTCCAAGGCCATAATACAAAAACTTCTCCAATCGTACAAAATAAGGTTGCAACATGTCACTTAAGCTGCATTTTTTCATTACTATATTGAATTCTCTGACATAGCGTTTCAGACGAACACGTCAAAAAATTTTACAAATTACTTAAATGAACAAACCTCAAACATTTGAGCCTTTAGAGCCAAGAGATTGCAGAAATGAAGATGACAGTATGATTAGTAAATAGTTGGGCTACCCTGTATGTGAAAAAAAATAGTGATCAAATTTTAATTATACTTACCTGGAAGGTCAGGGCAGTATAATTTTTTTTTAAATTGTATTTTCTGTTTTTTGCTCTTTTTTGCACTGATAACCACGTGTCTTTTGAATATCACCATAAAATATTTTTTGTAGCCTAATTTAAATACTTTTTATTCTACAGAACGATCTATAAAAAAAATATAAAATAAAATAAAAGAACCCAACATTTCTTCCAAGTTTAATTTTATTTGTATTTGAATATTTATTTGTAAAAATCTATCAACATACTTACTTTTTTACAAAAATGTTGTTAAAATTAAAAATGTCTTGCACCTTTAAAACATATAAAAAGTGTATTTAAAAAACCTGTTTGTATACCATTAAAGTTTTGATTAAAGTACATTTCTTTTTATTTTTCCATTTTCTTTGAATCCTAACTAAAAATCCACAATAAAGTGATTACGAGATAATTCCTATAATTGATAGGATTAATAAGTAAATAATAGTCCTTAATGCTGAATTTTCTTTTAAATCTGCAAAAACATTTAGAAAAATATTTATCTAGTCTGGGAAATAAAACAGTAAAATGGCCTCACCCTTGAATTTTGTGCAGTAAGATGGATCGATGTGCGGTTTTTTGCATTTAATTTATAAAAGTCTGTAGAAAGTTTATAATAATATTTAAGAATTTCAATGCTTAGGCCCTAGGGTGCTAATTGGTTTATAGCCCAGGGCGACAAAATTGATAAGAAAGGCCCTGGTTATAGGACATATATATCTCATTCAATTTACTTAAAGTTTTACAATTCAACAAAAAATCTATTTCAAAAAATACTAACAAAAAGTCAGACCTCAAAAACTGCGCATGCGCTATTTCAAAAATATATCTATTTCAAAAAATACTAACAAAATCAGACCTTTATAATAAGCTTTTCGCATTATATTCAGACCTTCTCATAATATAGCTTTTTGCTATCTATTTCAAAAAATACTAACAAAATCAGACCTTATAATATAGCTTATTTCCTACATGTTGTTCCTTTTCATTAAAATTTCTCTTGCTAGCATTTGTTAGCAAAATAATTTTTGCAAGGTTCGCTCATCCAGTGCGGTCAATTTGTTTTTAATGGATTGGTCTTAAATAAAAGTTCATATAGTCCAGGAGTTCCAGTAAATTTTTTCTCCTTTAATATAAATATCCGGTCCGTTAAATTCAAACCGAGAATCACCAAAAGTTAGATGATCGGTGGCTAAATCATGTTTTAAATATGTGCGATCGTACTCGTTTCCGTATCAGTTATAAATCCTTTCCACATATTCTCTCGGTAGCGGGTCATACTGATCTAGATATTCCCTAAAGAGTTCTTCCGTAATACTATCCATTTGAACAGGGTTATATTGAGGATCGACTCTGAAGTCGTCGTCAAAGTAACTTTCTGCAGGGTTATGTTCGCCACATAGTTCTGTTTTAAATCAGCTTCCTCGCCATCGTTCATATCCTGAGCCATTGGTGAACTATCTTCTCGTGTCTCGACATTAATTGAATTATCGTTATATTCTTCCTCTTCTTGAGCAGCTAGCTCGTTATGTTTTGAACAAGGGTCAGGAAGAGTGCCAGTGGAAATCGTGGTTTTTATTACTGTCGAAGAGTACTGTTCACTTTGTCGTCTTTTTGCAGACTTGGTGTAAATGGTGTAGATTGTTTACCATACTGTATCGACTCGGATATTAGTTTTGCCAAGGTCTATACGTATTCTCAATGTAACAGCATTTTCATAGCGGCCAGCTTTAAAGAATCATATAGTTTTTTTACATTGCGCGAATGTTCGTCAAGAAGTTGAAGAATGTTTGGAATCTGCTTACCAAACTCCGCTTTTCTGGTCGCTGATCACTGGAGTTCTGATATTCTTCAAATTGCACCTCGGCTTGCTCACCCAATTCCCTCTTTAAATCCAAATATTTTTACGAATACTATTGGAAGCTTCAATTATTCTACGTTTAACATCCTTATCAAGCTTTGTTTAAATCCATGGCTACAGAACCCTTCTTTTAAATTATTAAGGTACAAGTGTTAATAATTTCTTCCCAGCAACAGTTCCTCTTCCCCTTATCCCCCAAATAACGGGTCTGTATTTACAAAAACGGCACTGTATTTCCAAATAACGGCACCGTTTTTAAATATGGCACCGTTTTTAATAACAGCACTGTATTTCAAATAACGGCACCGTTTTTAATAACGGCACTGCTTCAAATAACGGCACTGTATTTCCAAATAACGGCACCGTTTTTAAATAACAGCACTGTATTTTCAAATAACGGCACCGTTTTCCAATAACGGCACTGTGTTTCAAATAACGGTGCCGTTTTTTCAAATAACGGCACTGTATTTTAATAACTGCACTGTATTTCCAAATAACGGCACTGTATTTTCAAATAACAGCCCTGTTTTTTAATAACGGCACTGTATTTCCAAATAACGGCGCTGTTTTTCTAATAATGAAACCGTTTTCAAATAACTGTATTTTTATTAACCAAGGAATCCCTTTTTTCCTCAAGTAGCCTCCTAGTACGTGTTATCGTAATGACTGGTTGATGTACAATGACTACAGAAGGTTAACAAGAAGCTGATATTTATTAGTTAATATTCTTAACTTTAGATACGTGTTATTGTAATGACTGGTTGATGAACTAATAACTGCAGAGTATGGGAAGGTATGTATTTATAAGTTAATATTCTTATATAACAGTTAGTATTACTAAAGTTTGTACTGTGCAGACATGCAGAAGTTTAAGAAATCAAACAAAGAGATTACTGCTCGAAGAGCCAAGGTATTCCTTTTATGACTGCTTTTCATAAAGCGAGGGATGCACTGTATGCTGAAAAACCAGAGGACCTCACATCAGCTGCTGAAGTAGCTTTAAAAGCATTTACTGGTGTGGAAAAAGTTCATCCTACAGGCATTGTGCCCCTCCCCAAAATCGGAGGTTTCCTACCATTTTAATACCACTTTTTGCCGAGTTTAAGCGCAATTGGCGCCTTAGCGGAGGAACTGGGGATAATAAATGCAGTGAACAATGCTAGGAATGCTGCAGCCAAGTTGATCTCAGCGACATAACGAAACAATGGAATCCATAGCTCTTGGGAAAACTGGAAACGGTTTATATTTAGGACCTTACAAGGGTGGTCTAGGTCTATATTTGAAGCCTTATAAATACATATAAATACAAGAATATATCTTCAGTGTAACTGAGCCATCATGCATACCTTTAGTTTGAGTGGTACCAGTTCAATTTTAAAAGCTAATTATACTCCCCCTCTTGATCTGAGAGATGAAACTTAAGCCGAGTATGAACTTGGTCTGATTAGTTTAAGAAACTTTTAATGCTATTCCCATATTGATAAAACCAATAATAAATTTTTATGTTGGTGATATTGCTTTGAAATCCCACTGGATCGTACGAAATAACTGCAATAAATGATTATCTACAGCAAGCAATTCGTGACAAAAATGAAAGCAACAAGAAATTTAATTGTACCCTAAGTCCACAAAGGCAATGTAAATACGTCAAGTGTGAGCTTGAATGTTCTCATACAGTTGACTTTACTAGAAAAATTCTATTGGAAAGTTGTTAAGTTTCATAATATTTTGCTACAGCCCAATATTAAACATGTATCTCAAACCCCTGTAAATATTTTAAAAAATTAATGTGATTAAAATCGAGTGTAATATTGTTACAGGGGCTTATCACAATAATAAGCTTGTTCATACAATACATGAATTTTCACCATCAGTACCGGCCGGTTTTTAAAATAATAAATTCCTCGAAATGTGGTTTATATGCCGGTATCTACAAGAGTTATAGACAACATTGTATTGAAACTGATCGATCAAGACGGGAATTGGTTGACTTAAGAGGAGAAATTGGCCACTGTAAGAATGCATTTAAGAAAATCTATATAGGCAAACGTTTTGTGTCCAGTTTTATCAGTATATTACAAACTGCTGTACAGAGCAGACGTAGTATGGTTATTAAATATAACTCAAGAGAAAAGTGCTGATTTTGAGCAATTGTTAAAAACTAAAAAGAGCCTAACAGCAGAAAATAAGAATTTCTTGAATCTCTAGGCCTAATTGTAAAGAATTCTCAAAATGAGTATTTTAAATGTGACGGACCCTCTAAACTTTGATAACTCTATTACAAAAAATTGAGAGACATAGTCATTTGCCGTACACTAACTCTTTTAAAAATAATGACGAAATTCGAATACCTGTACAGCAAACCGATATATACACTCTGCCTTGGGCGAGCCATATTTATCTAAGAAGGAGACTTTTAAAAGGAGTTGATGGATCAGTTTCAAACACAGCGAAACTTGTAAACAACTTTTTGGTCACCTCTTTGAAGAAATTCGTCTTGAAATTGGTGGAAAGGTTATTGACTCGATTAGATATCCTGGAATAGCGGCAATGAAAGGATATATTTCTTACAATGTTAACGAATTAAATAAATATAAAAATGCTGGTTGGAGTATTGATGATGAATTTACTTGCGATATCGTTGACCCGACCACTGGAAGTTTTAATGTTTGTGTGCCGCTAAGAACCCTACTAGGATTTGCTGAAGACTTTCAAAAAATACTCGCAAATGTTAAGCACGAATTGGTGTTAGTAAAGCCCTTCTGACATTAATGCTATTATTAATACGGCTGAAGCAGAAAATGTGGTTACTATTGATAAGATTGTTTAGGCTACCACATATTACAGTATCTGATGTCGAACGGATAGAGCTTTTAAAACTTATTGAAAATGGAACCGGAGTGGATATCGGTTTTAGAAGCAAAGAACTCACAGAACATCCATCAGTTCCAACTGGAAAGGAAACAACTTACCTGGAATATAAAGACTTCGGTGCAGGTGGAAAGACCCAGATGGATAATTTTAGGTTTTTCAAACAGCCCGAAAGGATAAATTCAGCAAAAACAGTAGCTTATTTGATCATTGTAATGTATCAAATGTAAAGCTTGTTAAATTCGGAATTTTATCCGTATGATAATGAATTTAAATTTGGAGATTTCAAGAGGACTAATAGCTATAACTTTATGAAATGTATTCGAATTTCAAGAGAGCTACTACGAGAAGAAAACAGAACCACTTTTTACTCCCAAAAACTTTAGAAAGTATGCGCCTCTAATTGTAATTGATTGTTCAAGACAGAATGAAATATTAAATTCTGGTATTGATGTAAGACTAGAGATTGAAACAAAAGAAAACTTTCCCGCTAACACCAGTGCCTACTGTTTTAATTATTCATGATAAACTTGGTAGATATTCACCATTAATAGGATCTGTGAAAGATTTAATAAATATATTTTTCCTTACATAGAGATAATTGTAATTTTAGGTTAAGTATAGCTAGTAGAACGTAGTATTGTAATTTTATGTAATGTTAGTAGCAAATTAAATGTAGCCTATTTTTGATTCACCCTGTATATGTGGTTTAAATAAATTAATTTAATATATACAATGTGTTTTATTATTTAATATTCAAAATTGTAGATTAATATAATAATAAAGGCTCTTCACCCCACGCCTAAGCCCCAGGTCTGCACCCTAGGCCCGGTGCTTAAGCGCAGGGGGGCCCCCTCCCCACATGTTAGGTTAGACATTTGACAAGTGACATTTTACAGCCGTCATTATTTTAACGCTTGTGTAAGACCTTAAGATACATCTCATCCACGTAAGCTAAATTTCCTAAGTCACGTGGTTCGCGAAATATGACAGTTGACGGGTGGCATTTGACAGGTGACAGGCGTCATTTTTTTAGCGCTTGCGTAAGACCCTAAGATACAACTCATCCACGTAAGCTAACTTTTCCAAGTCACATGGTTTTTGACATATGACAGGTGACGTGACATTTGACAGGTGACAGGCTCGCCATTTTTAGCGCATGCGCAGTCTCTAAAATAAGCCTCGCCCAAGATTCCCTAATTAATGTATGACGTCAAGATTTCGAGATATAAAGCTCCTCCGGAGGCGGAGGATGGTGAACGCACTATCTATCCCTACTAACAAAATCAGACCTTATAATATAGCTTTAGTAAAAAAATACTAAATAAAACATAAAAATTGACGGATCCGTACATTTATTAAATTCGCACCGTATATAACGTAAAAAAAAACTTATTCTGGCATAAATAAAAGCTAAGATACGCAACTTAAACATCAAGCGCCCAGTCATAAATAAACGTCTTGTAAAACTATAAAGCTACAATGTTTAAAAATACAAAATAACCATGTTAATACATATTTCTTTATACAACACAAAAAACTACTGGGAGGATTATGTGCTAGAAATTTTTTTTACGATTTTGGGTTCAATTTTAAAAACTCAGATTTTTCCTGTAAAACCTATAGGCATTTTTTTAAAAGACTTCAGTCTTTTTGTTTTTTATTGTATCAAAAAACGATTTTATATTTGTAGACTTTTGCCCACCGGAGAAATAAAAGCGTGATAAAAGGGACAAATCGTACCCAGTATGTCTTTTTAAATAGTAGATATTGACTATACGTTGATCATTTATTAATAAGTTTTATAGTATGACTGCGGTTTATTGACTAGAAAATAAATCTAAAAGTACAAAAAAAGCCATCTTAAAACAATTATACTCAGTATCCATCTAATCGGTATACCGGGTGGTGCGTCGCCAAGCAGAACATAGGAAATCCCATGTAAATTTTAAGGGGGTTAATTATTGGCTTTCCTGTACATTTTACAGAAAAAATGTAGTATAACTTTTTAAAGAGACCAATCTGACAAACCCTCGCGCCGAGTTTCAAAAAAATTTAATAAGCGAATCTTGAATTATTCAATTAAATGTAATTGCAAAATTACTAAATTTTCGGTTCAAGTAAAACCAAACAGACACCAGCCACCAGCAAACAATTTATTATAAGGCTTTGATAAATCTGACGTACAGCCGAATGCAAGGAATGCTTTTTTTTCGTTTCATCAATCTCACAACCATTACATTTACATGACACGTTAACATTATTTTTTTATCAAACCTTTTATTTAATGTAACAATTAGTTTAACTAATAACAATTATTACTATCGATCATTAAAAAAATAATTTTATCATACTAGAATTTAATTAAACCAATAGCAGTATCTGAAATATTTCATATTATACATTTCAACCATTAGATGTATTGTCAGTACATTCGAGTCCAAAGCCATCGCAATAAATAATTGTAAATGTTTAACTCAGAAGATCGAAAATAGATCCATAAAAAGAGAGAACTGAACTCTTAATATTTTACTAGGTGTGGAAAAACAAAATGAAATAAAATACAATATTTTTTTTTAAAAATAATAGAGAATTACATAAAAACATTAATTAATCAAATGTTCAAACAAACCCCCATTAACAGCTAAACAATATTCCAACCGATCATAAAATTCATTTCTAACGTTGCTAAGTTGATATTGCGAAATTTTATTACATTCTAACGAAAAAGCGTTTTGTAGCTGGTTTAGATTTTTAAATTTTACACTTTTATAAATGACACTTTTTAAGTGACCTCACAGAAAGAAGTCATTCGGTGAAAGATCAGGTGACCTGGCTGGCCAAAGTATTCGGTACCGTGGACCAATAATATTGCCGTTAAAAGCATTTTCCAGCTACTCTCTAACCATAGAGGCATTATGAGCGGGGCAACCATCCATTTGGTACCAGATCATTTGATCTTCCCGAACAACTTCTTCCAAGGCGAGTCCAATTTGATTTTGAAATTAGTCCAAATAGGTTTCTGCTGTCAGGTTATAGTCCATAAAAAAGGGTCCAATGATATGGTGTCCGATAATTCCCACGAATACATTTGTTTTTTGGGGATATTGTGTTCGAGTATGAACAAAGCAATGTTCATTTTCTTGGCTCTAATACCATTCATCGGTAAAACGAATATTTCTTAAAAAATTCCTATCGTTATTTGCTCTTCCCGTCATTTCAAAACACAATGCCATTCTTTGCTTTTCATCTCCTTCCTGCGGCTCTTAAAGTTTTTCGAATTTATACGAATAATATTTGTGTTTTTTCAAAGTGCGCAATACCGTTGTATGATGTTTATTTACCTCTTGCCCAAGAACTCTCGTAGTAACCATTTTGTTTTCCTCTACACTCAGTAGAATATTAAGATCTCTGTTCTCTCTTTCTTCGGCTCTATTTTCGATATCCTAAGTTGAACATTTAAAATTATTTATTACGGTACCTTTGGACTCGAACTTACTGAGAATACGTTTAATAGTTAAAATGGAGGGAATGGGCTTGGTGGCAAAATAAACTGAAAACATTTCAGATACTGCTCTAAAACTGTTTTTATTATACTTACCTGAAAATACTACATTTTCAACTGTGTATAAACTAAAGTAAATATGACATTTTCAGAACAGCGCAAGGAATTTTTTTCCCGATTCCTTTCCGTGCGCTTATACAAATATCCATCCATGGAAACTGTTCATAACAACGATTTATTTATTAATGACATATTTTATTTTCTGTCAGTGAAATTTATGCCATTTTCAAAAAATGAATTCAGATTTGGAAGAAAATCCCGATATTCCCGATATTATATTACAACAAGCGGCAGAAGTGAGTGCAGATTTATTACCAGTGAAATCCAAGTTAAGATATGAACATGAATATCACATTTTTATTGAATGGCGGACTCAGAAAAGAATCAAAATTGTGAGTGACGATATTCTCTTAGTTTATTTTTCTGAAAAAGCCAAATCTATGAAGTCATTCACCTTATGGAGTCGATCCTCCATGTTAAAGAGTTGTTTGGCAATAAAAGAAAATACTCACAACCAATATCCAAAAAGTATCGCTTTTTTGAAACGACAAGCTGTAGGATATGTACCAAAGAAATCCAAGGTTCTTACATCAGAACAAGTAACCAAATTTTTATGTGAAGCTTCAGAGTGACAATATCTACTAGCAAAAGTAATTTTAGTGTTTGGAACCTTCGGCGCATGCCGCAGAGATGATTTAATACGTTTGAGTTTAGACGATGTGGAAGATAATGGGCGTTTCCTTGACGTGTTCTTACGAGATGGAAAAACTCACAGGTCAAGAAGTTTTACCATTACCAATGAAAATTGCAAATATAATCCCTGTATACTTTACCGTAAATACGCAGATCTCCGCCCTAAAAATATGGAGAGTAGATGATTATTTGTTGCATACCGAAACCAAAGATGTTACGCTCAACATGTTGGGTGCCATACTATCAGTGGTATTCCAAAACTTGTTGCAAGCTAAGGCTAAGGCGTTCTTCGGCTACCATGTTGGTAGAAAGCGGCGGTGATTTGCTCACTTTGAAAAGACACGGAGGATGGCTTTCTTCGAATGTAGCAGAAGGATATATAGAGGAGTCCATACAAAGAAAACTTGAAGTATCCCAAAAGTTGTTTAGGCCTTGTAACTTGAAAACTACAAAACCTGTAACAGTCAATGAAGAGATCCAAAACATACACGAACACTCCGCTTCAACATCTTTAGTTCTACAAAAAGAAATACAAAAGGGATTGAGCTTCAACCATATTACGAATTGTACACTAAATATAACCATTAATTATAACGGTTCCGTCCAAAATTAATTTTCTTAGATTTAATTAGATTGTAATTTTTTTTTGTTAATTTGTTTTACTATTTTAAAAATAAAAATAAATAATCGCAATTTTCTTAAATAATTATTTGCGATGTTTTTTGTTTATGTTGTTTTCAGGTACCTAAGTATAATAAAAAATATTACAGTCCAGAAATGGATTTTTCCGTTCTTGCATGACTTCCCGTATTGGGCTGCGCCTCACACGAGAATTTGTCACGCGCGCACGGAAAAATCGTCATTTCCGTACTGGTAATGAGATATACTATTTCCGCATAATGCCACTTAATTTTGGATTCTTTTTTGTCGATTGAATATTTCATATTTTTTTTTTCAAATACCGACTGTCACTGATTAATTGACACTTTTCCTTATGTCAGGGACAATATTTATTTTACTGGTGCCTTTTTGTTTTTACCTGAACCGAAAATTTGGTAATTTTGCAATTACATTTAATTGAATAATTCAAGATTCGCTTAATAAAATTTTTTGAAACTTGGCACGAGGGCTTATCAGATTGGTCTCTTCAAAAAGTTTTTTTGCATTTTTTTTTGTATAATGTACAGAGGAGCCAATAATTGACCCCATTAAAATTTACATGGGATTTCCTTTTAAAAACTTTAATTATTGAGCATACTAAGTATAATAATTATTCCAAAACTTTTTTAACAATTTTTGTACAAAAGCCAGAGTTAAGCTTGACGCTTAGGACGACGGTCAGACAGACTTACACCTGATGTATACTGATAATTTTCGGCCATATTTTTTTTTCATCAAATTTCATTAAGTTTATATGGCGTACTGAGTATAAATTGTTCCAAGATGGCAATTCTTTTGCACTTTCTATGTCTATGTAGTCAATAAACCGCAGTCCTCCTGTAAAACCTATCTATATATGATTGGCGCATAGTAAATATTCACTATTTACTGGGTACTTAGTCCCCTTTTTCTTCGATGGGCTGACGGTCTAGTTGTTTAATATCCAAAAAATACACAATTTTTGCGTATATTTTTACCTTTAACTGGTTATATTAACATGTATATAGTAGATAAAAAATAAAATGTTAAAAATAAGGTTTTTTAATGGATAAAGGTAAAAAATTACTGACAAGTAAACGGCCATGTTAAAAATAAGTGACGACTTTCCAAATAAAAAAGGCTACTTAAATAATAAATATAAGTTATTCTGCTAAACAAAAAAATCTATTTTTTATAATAATTTATATATTTCTGTATAGCTTTACTTTTGGTGATTTTGGGACAACTAGGACAATCAGCTGGTGCACACAGACTTTGGGCACATGGTTCGTATAAAGCAACCAAAGGCTTGAGGTTATTTTTATTACTGTGTCAGACAATATCTGGTCATGTAAGTACAGCTTTTTTATTTCGTTTTATGCATAAAAGCTTATGTTTTTAAAATCGGCATTACAAGTGATTTTATATTGTAAAATGTTTTCCTCCTACATATGCGGATACGCACAAATATATCAATGTGTCTCGGGAAAATGAATCAATTTCTTAAATATAATGCTCTATATGTTTTGACATTTAGCTGAAGCCAGTATCTAACGTTTAGCTAAATAAAGTCACGGATATGTTAGATGTACTATACAAAGCGGGATTCATCCACCGATATGTTAGGTATAATTCCTAGGTTCGTAATTTAATAATAATAATAGTAGT
>JAHBCN010002003.1:289840-300872 GCA_019359885.1 Listronotus oregonensis
TTATATATATATATATATATATATATATATATATATATATATATATATATATATATATATATATATATATATGGCGGGGAATTGACTACAAAAAAGCGTCTGTCACAACATCTCACGAATTACTGTTGCATCTGCTTAAAGATCTTAAGGTTCCTCTTAACCTAATACGATGCATTGAGCGACTGATGTCACTTTGGAAATCAAAGTTCTCTATAACATCTGGAGCACAAAAAATTATTACCGAACCCATTACGTTTAAAAGGGGCGTATTTCAGGGTGACTCACTCAGTCCTTTGCTATTTTGTATTTCGCTGCTTCCCGTATCCGTGTCTCTTCGAAAGACACGCGGATACTGTGGACCACCTGGAAGACGTGAGCATAAGGTAACCCATCTGTTTTATATGGATGACCTAAAACTGTACGCAACTAGCGAGCGAGACCTACAACAGTCTCTTAAAGTGGTTCACGAATACACCAGAGATGTTGGAATGGAGTTCGGCCTCGACAAGTGTGCTATACTTAAGTTAAATAAGGGCCGGTACGGGAACGAATTAGAAGCTGACCAGCTTGCCGATAGCGCGCTACTCCGCCCTCTACAAAACAACGAAAATTATCGATATTTAGGAATCGACCAAAACCGGACTCAAGATGTTAGAGCTGTGAAGACCGAGCTTAGAAGCAATTACAGGCGACGTTTACGGAGAATTTGGGAATCCGAATTATCTGGAATAAATAAGGTCCTTGCTACCAACATGCTAGCAGTACATGTATTGCTTTACTCTTTTGGAGTGGTTAAGTGGACACGAGATGGACTGCGCGAGCTAGACGTCAGCACACGAAAAATGATGCATCTTCACCGTAGCATCCACCCGCGCTATCAACATCCCGTATTTACCTCCCACGCCACCAGGAGGTCGTGGCCTTTTAAGTTTTGGAGTGATGAAACGATCGGCTGGTTTTGAGTCTTGCTTGTCAAGTTGCCAATAGTACTGATCCACTGATGCAACTAGTAAGAGCACACGAAATGGCTAATGTTGGAGCGTTTCTATCACAGTTTATACCGTACAACGAATCAGTTATTTAACTCTCCACCTGTTTTGAAGCCATAGAATTCAACCAATAGGAACACTTTCCTCATATTCTGGGCATCCTCAACCTGCCAATTGATATGAGGACGATTTCTTTTATTTATAATAACCAATCCGGTCTAGTTTTGTCTTTTTCTGTTACGACAGTTTTACCACAACAGAGAGATGAACAGATGCCGCACCTGATTGAATCAAAAAGTAAACGCACCAGTCAGGGCTGGTCTATCGGTTTTTTAAATTTATTTTTAATCGTCAGGTTAGTTGGTTTATTGCATTGTTTGGAGGTTGGAAGCGTTGTTTATTTTTCGGTGATTTCAAGTGATTTGTTTAAGTATGTTTGATTGTTGAACGTCAAGCAAAAAATGCATTTTTTTATGTTGGAGGATATTTTATTTAAAAAATGTTTAGCAAAACATTCCTGTGAAATTTGTCAGTCATATTGAAAGAAGACTCAAAAACTGTCTGATGATGCACTGTATACACATTTTAGAGCATACCAGAATACTGCAAAGGATGTGTTTGGCAACCTCAGGTCTCCAGATCAAACTTTATTTGAGTTTTTTGGATCCTGCGAAAGTCTATTTGTCCGCCCTTTTAAAGATTTTGCCATTTTGCCAAATGTTGCCACAAAAATAAGGAAAAAAAATTTAGAACTACCTTTCCAACATCCTTGTAAAAACTTCCCCAAAACTTATTTTGCATTTTTCTTTACCAGAATAAGAATATTTTACCCTTTAAAATTTTTAAACAGAGATTTGCTTTCACCCAAAACAAAAAAATCACAAAAACTGAATATTCTTCAGCATTTATAGGCCTATTATTAATTAATTAATTAAAGTGTATGGTAATATAACCATACCTTTAAATTCAAACAAGAATAGAGTGGCAAGGAAATAGATATGTCATATTTTTAAAGTTATTTTTTTTCGAAAATTAGATCCTGAATCAGTATTTAGTCTGTCAAAAACAGACGGTTGTTACCCTTGTAGTAATTTCTATTTAGTGGTTCTAGAAATGTATAGGTATTCATTTTATTTTACTGAGGTAGTTATTTAAATAATTTAACTGCTTTCTTGAAACTTCGGGTTACTTTGAAACTCTGTAAGGTAAAATTTTGTTTCCTCTATGTCTTGTGTGTACGTAGGCCTAAGAATTATATTTTATGACTTTAGTTTTTAATTTAGCTATTTACTGGATGGTGATTCGTCTATATGTGTGATAATAGGCTACTTTCACATTTTTAAATCTCATACAGTACTGTAATGTTCATTCTCGGGTTGCTTCGGTTTGCTCGGTATGAGTCAAAAAAATATTTTTTAATTTCCCGGCAAGTGAAAGTGGCCTATTATTTAAATTTCGTATGACCAATAAATACTCGAAATTTTTTTTCTTGGTCACTTGACTATATTATATATTTTTGTTAAATATACTTACACATCAAATTTTTAACATGACTTTTATTTATTGAAATGGCTACCTACAAGAAGAATAAATCAATTATGTATGTTCGTCCTACGTTCTTCAACATCAACATTTATTTCTCTTGAGGTAGCCCAGCCTTTAATGGTTTTATTATGAGCACCTGAACCAGTTTTTAAATAAAAAATTTCAAATACATCATTTTATGCAATTTTTCCACCTATTTAAATCTACCTGCCTACCAGCTATCAAATTATGTGTAAATAACTGATCATTCTCAATTACGTTTCCTAGGTTTCTTTTTTTACCAATTCCACTCAAGTTGCTGCATATCATTTAATTTACTAATTTGATTAAATTAATTTCAGTCCGGCTCTGTCGAGCTCCAGCTTGCGATTTAATCACAATATTTGTGACACATGGAGCGCGTGCGCGAAGTATGAGGAAAGAATGAAAAAGTCAAATCTGGCTTCATCCAAATTAACAGAGTTAAATAACTGATTCGTTGTACGGTATAAACTGTGGTTTCTATTTAAGGCAGCGGAGCGAGCATCGGATAAATTCGGTCTCAGATTTGCATTAGATCCAAACGACGACCAGTCACTTGTAAGACTTGAGTCTAAAGCCGTAAAAACTGCAGTTAAAAGAGCAGAACAGCACATGCTCTTAGAAGATCACATTAATAAGCCGCAACACGAGTAGTGGAAAATGACAACTGTCGCATATATTGGAATTATGCATTCCCAACTACGCATCAAATTCGCGCCAATAAACCTGATATCGTTCTCCTTGATAAAAGAAATAACTCTATGTATGTAATTGAGTTCTCCGCCCCAGCGGAAACTAACATCGATATAAAGAAACGGGAGAAACGAGCCAAATATCAGGATCTACTTGGCGAACTTCGGAGGCTCTATCCGGAGTATAACGTGCGATTGGTTGTCCTGATTGTTGGCGTTTTGGGGGGCATAAAGGAAAATGTTTTGGGGGAGCTGAAGTGTATTCCCGCATGTCAACATTCACTCGAACAACTGGTGATGAAAATGCAGAAATCTGTTGTCCTTGGGTCCCTTCGTTTACTGAGGCAAATGAATTTGGCCGAAGATTACTGACCGAGCGGACGCGAGGAGTGGTCTTCGATACGGATGGCCTTCCGCATGACGCCCTATGGGGTCGGAGCCATGGGATACGTCATGTCGGATCTTTCAAAAATAATAATAATAATAATAATAATAATAATAATAATAAACAAGTCTGGCCACCAGGACAATGCTTGGCATTGTTCCTGGTGCTACCGAACACGAACAATCCAAGCAAGACGGTACTGCCAGCGAGCTTGAAGGGGTTGCGGGTACCAACAGCAACCTACGAGAGGCCTTAAATCGGTCCGGTAGCCTATGTAATACCGGTAACCGCCGGGACTCTGTGGGGTGACATCCCGCAGGGTCACGGATATCTCGCATTGTCACGAAACGCAATGATGAGCAAGCTCCCAACAATCCACCCCGTTCGGATAGGGGTGCAGGGCAGGTTGGAGGAGCAACTGGACGGACGCCCTTAAACGACCTTGGCAATGGACATGGACGCTTCACGTGGACGGACGAGCTTAGGGACGATCTGATGGATGCATATGCATTCAGCGACCCCACCACTAGAGGTTACATGAGACGAATGCATGCCGCATGGTGTGCTAAACACCCTGATTTCAGTCATCTCTCTGAACAGCGTTTGAGAGACTGGTTATGTTAGAACTCCAAAACAACAGGAGCCAACTCAAGACCTGGAACCTATCCAGGAACCAGAACAAGACCAGCCTGCGGAGGACATGATAAACGAGAACGCTCCCGGTAACGCCGATAATGAATTAACAGAAAGACTTGTAAACATCAATATCAAGACCTACATAAAGCCTCAAAATATCGCACAAGCGGACAATGCACTTCGAGACAGACTTTCAGAACATACAGATATATTGGCACTTAACAACGCTGTTTATGAGGCTGCGAAACAACTTTTTCCCTAACGACCGCGCAGACAGCTTTCACCAAACTCTTCAAAAGACCGAACGCCGAATACAGCAAATAGCCAAGAAAATAGATTTGACGCGGCAAGAAGCATCACGTATACAAAGTGTATTAGAATATATATCATCCAACAGACCTTTCACAGGAAAAATCAGGAAAATAGCTGTAAAGCTACGCCAAAAACACCATACACTTAACAGACGTGTGCTACTCATCATCAAACAGCGTTGCCTAGACCGCATACGATCCTTGGGTGTTATAAACAACAGCTTAAAGAAAAAGGCTAGAGGGATAAGAGACACAAATAAATTCGTAACTAGGCCTTCTAGCTTTCTCGCAGACTCAACACCAACAATTGAAAATCCGCCATCAGCAAATGTCGTGGAACAGTTCTGGAAGGATGTTTACGAAGTCTCAAAGCCATTACAACGAGACACTCCAGCATTGACTAACTTTAGAGCCTATTGTGTGGACAAGCAGCTTGACCAGCATGAGAGTGCGCCAATCACACCGGAGGAGGTGAAAAGTGCCCTAGATGGTGTAAGAAACTATTCTGCACCTGGTCCGGATGGTATCAACAACTACTGGTGGAAGAAATTTCCCAGTACACATCCACATTTAGCCAGGATATTTGATTCTTGGCTCAACGGGGACACGCCAATTCCTGAGTGGATGGCCTTCCGCATGATGCCCTGTGGGGTCGGAGCCATGGGATACGTCATGTCGGATCTTTCTAAATATAATAACATTACCCTCGTAGTGCAACTGAACGACCAACTCTTCCACGATATCTAGGCGGAAGAGGATTGGTGGATATAGGTAAGCAATTAGACCAACGAATAATAAACTTACGTAGTTATTTCCATAGACTGGCAGACTCTTCCCCGGTACACCAAGCAATATGCGGAGCCGACGATTCAACACCGTTGCGACTGATCTGTGAAATGCGCAGACACCATCAAACTGACCAGGAGAAGCTGCAAGCCTGGTTGGAGAAGCCTCTTCATGGACGTCACCTCAATGAGGTCACCCAGGAAAATGTCGACAAGCTCGCGTCGAACTACTGGCTGGCTTCGGGGAAGATGTTCCCAGAGACCGAAGGCTTCCTATTGGCTATACAGGATCAGGTTATTCCAACGAAAAACTATCTAAATCATATCGTTAGAGACCCGTCTATAGAGAACGATTGATGCAGATATGGATGTCAAACATCGGAGACAATCCAGCATATAACGGGGGGTTGCCAAGCATTTGCAGCATCAGAGTATAAGGAAAGACACGATTCAGCAGCCAAGATACTCCATCAACAATTGGCAGAGAAGCTAAAGCTTTTACAGACTGCAAAATTGCCTTACTACAAGTATACTCCTGAACCTAATCTCGAAAACAACGAATTTAAGTTGTACTGGGATAGAACTGTACTTACAGACCAAACTGTTGCTCACAATAGACCAGATATTGTTATTGGTGGATAAAGTTGGAAGGAAAACAACACTGATCGATGTCACTATCCCGAACAACAACAACTTACGGGAGAAATACAATGAAAAGATTGCCAAGTACAGAAACCTAGAAACACAAATAAGAAGACAGTGGGGAATGAATAACGTCCAAACGATCCCCATTGTTTTATCAACCACTGGCATTATACCAAAGACTCTTTTACAAAACATCAAGGGACTAGGCCTCGGTGAACATCTGTATAAGGCTATGCAAAAGGCAGTGCTACTTGCGACCGCTCGGACTGTCCGGAAATTTGTGGGGAAAACAGCAGAACGTAACGTCACCTAGAGCCCGACAACACGGAAAGGGTTCCCACAGAGCTCAATCCTTTTGATATCTGAAGATGTCTGGGATGAGTGAATGTTCCCCTTAGAGGGAGTGCAAAGCCGTGTGGCTTAAAATCATAATAATAATAATAATAATAACAATTGCAATAGATCCAAACGACGACCAGTCACTTGTAAGACTTGAGTCTAAGGCCGTAAGAACTGCAGTTAAAAGAGCAGAACAGCAGATGCTTTTAGAAGATCACATTAGTAAGCCGCAACACGGAGTACTTTACCGAAACATAGAAAGACTCAATCTATCTCGAAACCTTACGTTTGGGCTTTTAAAATCTGCTGCGCTCAAGTCTAAGACCCAGGGTTTCCTACTAGCATGTCAGGATGGGGTGATAAATACATTGGTATACCGAAGTCAGTTTTCTAACATTCCTGATACTGCTTGTCGAACCTGTCGACAGCAACCCGAAACACTTATGCACTTATTGTTAGCTTGTCCAGTGCATACACCGACATAACGTTGCGCTTCGGGTACTTTATTATCACCTCAGACATTATTACGGCATCGATGAAACAGCAATCATGTGCCTAAAGATCTTAGAATATATATCATCCAACAGACCGACGATATCGAGGCAGTAGTGTAAAATGACAGCTGTCGCATATATTGGATTTATGCATTCCCAACTACGCATCAAATTCGCGCGAATAAACCCGATATCGTTCTCCTTAATAAATGAAATAACTCTTTATACGTCATTCGTCAACGTGCGATTGGTTGTCAGCGTTTTGGGGGGCATGAAGGAAAATGTGTTGGGGGAGCTGAAGTGTATTTCCCCATATTAACATTCACCCGAACAACTGGTGATGAAAATGCAGACATCTGTTGCCCTTGGGTACCTTAGTTTAGTGAGGCAAATGAATTTGGCCGAGGATCACTGACTGAGCGGACGCGAGGAGTAGTCTTCGATACGGGTGGCCTTCTGCATGACGCCCTATGGGTTCGGAGCCATGGGATACTTCGTACTAAGTAGTTCGCATACTGTCAACCAGGAAGCAACTGCTGAAGATGCCAACCGCCCAAAAACCATTGAAACATTAGAAAATTGCCGCGAAAGCCTTTCACAGTTTAAATGGGTATATGTTGCAATTCTGGAAAATTAAAAGTTATTCCTTATTTTGCTATCTCAATTGGACTTTTCTCCAGAATACATGTATCTAATTTAAATTTTAAAAAATATATAGTTTTTATAAAGTAGGAACAGTTAATTTTATCCTTGTTATAATACACAAACAAGATTTTGGAAACACCTTTTAAACTTTTCATTATTTAAAAACAAACTATGATATTTTTCAGACGAAAAATAAAGCTTATTTACAAATATTACAAATATTAGTAAGTCCCCAAATATGTTAGTAAATCTTTTCTAAAGTATATTATTTTTTATAATCTGAAGATTTTTTTAATTGAAATAAATATTTTATCTTCTACTGTTTGCATCCATACTTAAAGTTAAAATGTCAGTATGGTTTAAATACCTTATAATTGTATATTATTCTTATTTTCATTTCTTTTTTATAAAATTTAAAATAAATATTAATATGCAACATTCGTTTATAGCCCCTCAATTTTTATTAGTTTAAATTAAATTTTATTTATTTTAAAATGGGGGTAGATTTTTTAATTTTTTTTATTTAAAATAATTTAACAAATGCTTTATTATTTTAATTGCATCTGTTGTCTGTCCAAATAGTTAGATTTTTAAGTCTAGCTTTTCAGTTAAAATATTGGGAGATATACAATTTTTGCAGCTTAATCATTTCTAGGTAAAATAAACCGCACACCTTAATACTATCTATTACTTATTTAATTTTTTTTTCGATGCCAAAAAGAAAATGCTACACAAAAACTTTTATTGTTATTACTTTTTTTTTATTTTTGTGTTTTAATAGGGTTCAGTATATGATTGGGTTCTCTGGCATCGACTCCACCATAAATATTTTGGAACTGAATTGGATCCATATAACCCAAAGAAAGGTTTCTATTATTCCCACATGTTAAGTTCAATAAGGGATCTTAGTCCTGCTCAAGTCGAGGCTTTAAATAATATTGACACATCTGATTTAAAAGCTGACCAATTTGTAATGTTTCAGAAAAAGTGAGTATAATTTTGTCAATAATTTTAATTATTTTTCTAATGGATTTCATGGAAAACCTGAGAAAGGTAAATTATTTAGTCGGATAAAAACATCAGTCTATGCAGTTTTTGATACATTTAACAACTGGAAGGTTATTAGGGATTCGGTCTTTATGCTTTATTAAAAGTTAAACACTTTTTAGCAGTCCCGAGCTTTCGGAAAATTTATTTCCTTTTTCAAGGCTGCAATATGTAAACAAACCCTGGTTACATGAGATAAAAGACTTAATAAATTAAAACTTACCGCTAACATGTTAATAGAAAATAACTAATGCCACAGAAGAGAACTTCATATTACAAATTAAAAAAATTTTAAAAAAACTTTAAAAAAACTCTTATTAATAGAGGGCGGACATAGAAAATTTAAGTGCAATTTATTCAAACTTACTTAATTTAAATTTGACCAATCTAAATATGTCTACTAATTCTAGTAACTCTTTTTAAAATAACTAATATTTTAAACCAACCAATCATTTATTGTTGCCTTTTTTACTGTTTTTTTAATTTTTTTAATTTTTAGTTGTTTGTTGTTTTTGTTTCTTGCTGTCATTTTGGGTGATTTTCTGTTTATTTGTCCTAAGAGTACCCCAAAAGTCCTTATTGTAGGGCATTTGTACCTTTGTTCTTTCTTTCTGTGCGTTCTGCTGGATAGGGGGGCGTGGTTTCTTAGGGCACAGCAGATTTCTGTTTTCCCTGTTAACACATTACACGGAAGCTTACAAAAAAAATATCACGTACACAGACATATCTACACACGAACACACCCTTAAGTGGTAGATAAGGGTTGTCACATAAATTCACACACACTACTATACACGCCCTTAGGTGACAGCTGGGGGATAAACATATATACATATTAACATACAAGTATTAACCCTTAGGTGACAGATGAGGGTAATACATGCACAAGCACACACACGCATACTCACACACACACACACACACACAAATACCTGAATCTTATTAACCTTAGGTGACAGATAAGGTTACAAAACACCAAATTTCACATTTACACTCTCCACCAGTTAATATTACATCCGTGTATACATCGAAACGGGATAACTTGTCTGACTCTAAACTGCGGCTTGGAGAAACCATGACCTTAGATCTAGGTATTCGCACAATCGGAAGGATTTTGTTGAAAAAATAATAAACAACTGAATAAATATCGTCAGATTTACTATTTATAATAACCGTTATATGTGATGGGGTGGTGTACTTTTGTGGTTAATTATGTGTAATGTTTTTAAAGTTTTTTTTTTAAGTTTTTTTTAAAGTTTTTTTAAAATTTTTTTAATTTGTAATATGAAGTTCTCTTCTGTGGCATTAGTTATTTTCTATTAACATGTTAGCGGTAAGTTTTAATTTGTTAAGTCTTTTATCTCATGTAACCAGGGTTTGTTTACATATTGCAGCCTTGAAAAAGGAAATAAATTTTCCGAAAGCTCGGGAATGCTAAAAAGTGTTTAACTTTTAATAAAGCATAAAGACCGAATCCCTATATAATAACCTTCCAGTTGTTTATTCAATTATCGGTCAAGATTTTACATTTTTTCTATATATATATTTCGTTTTTGGTTTCTTGTTTTTAGGTCAGTAGGAACATAAAAACACTATGTTTTTAATACTTTAATGATATAACGATGACGTTTCGATCATTTTTGATCTTTTTCAAATCTAAAAGTTTGTATTAGGAACAAGTTAGTAAAACTAGTGTCATATAAATTAAAAAACAAAAAGACTCACCACAGAGCGTACTTTGTAAACAATAATGCACATTTATAAACAATTAGGTGTATATTTACATTTCGAACAACCCAAAGGACAAACTGTTTCTATCAATAATAAACATAAACTGATTGCTATAGAGGGGCGATGTATATTTTATTAAGGTTGTTGATATCTTTTTTGTCATTTATGGAATTTTGTTTTTTTGATTTTCGATCATCTCTAAAAATTCTCTTTTTTTCTGGTTTTGTTCTGTTTTAAGTATCTTTGTTTTATTAAAATAAAAATTATGTCCCTTGGCCTTTTCGTGGTTGGTTAAGGCTGTGGCATTTTTTTGTCGTATTTTCCAAATACTGTTATTTGACCGATCTATACACCGATGCAGTTGTTACACGGAATTTGATATATAATATTACTTTTTTGTTTTTTGGTGTTTTTGATTTTAATCTACTAAAGTTTTTTGATAGTAGGTTTGAAGCTTTGTGACAAATTTCAATATTGTGTTTTTTGAAAAGTGGCTGAAATTTTTGTGATAGGCCATTTACAGACGGTAGAGAAAGATATTTTTTGGTTTTTTATTATTTCTTACCAAATTATCTTTTTCCGTTAAATTATAAAATTTATGAATTCCGTTTTTAAATATTTTATTTATCAATAGGTTCAGGTAATTATTTAATTTTAGAGCATCTTTTACTTTTTTATTGATTTCTTTCTAAATTCGGGATCAGACAGTTGGATTGCTCGGTTTGCCAATCCTATTATTATGGATTTTTTTGTGCAAATGCATGGTT